>JAOVYX010016243.1:0-54809 GCA_035668315.1 Drosera spatulata | reverse complement strand
AATATTTATAGCAATCTATAAATATTCTAATTTGCATCGTTACCATATTTCATGAGAATTAAATCACGCAAGAGAATATTAAATTTCAGGCAGGCAAACAATCATGCATACACCCAGATTCTATTTTAATTTGGGCTCGTAATCTAGGCGTTCATACAATCAATTCACACACGCACATTTATAAAAATTAAGGTAACGATGTGTGTTACCTTGTCATTTTTATAAATCAGAAAGGTCTTCAAATAATTTCCAGCTCAATTCCCTTGCTGCGTTTCAGGCGCACCTACAATAAAATAAATATTATAAATACCCTCGTATTAATTTAAAATAGGGTATTCATGTCTGTACGATTATAATTGTACACGTTAATATTCGAATTAAGGGAACAGGTTTAATTGTTTTAAAGAAAAAGAAAAGGGGCCAATCCCCATTTTCTTCTGCTGCTCACGAGCAGGCCAAACTCGAGGGAAATCCGAGCCGGCCGGGGCGGCAGAACGGGGCAGGGGAAGGGCGGCCAGGCGGGGAGTTGCCGGCAGCGGCCGGAGGTCCGGCGAGGCTGGTAAGGAGGAGCAGGCGGCTGGGGCTCGGGGCAGGCGGCTCGGCTCGGGGCAGGGGTGGCGATGCAAGGCAGGGCAAGCGGCGCGAGGGGTCTGAAGCGGCGGCCTGGGCGGGGATCGCCGGCAGCTGTCGGATCCGGCCCACCCATGGCCGGGCGAAGCGGGGCGAGGCTCGGCAGGCTTGGGCGAAGGCAGGCCGGGCGGTGCGGGGCTCGGGTAGGGCAGGCGGCAGCGGGGCTCAAGGCGGCGACGGGCAGCGTCGGGCGGTGTAGATCCATCCCCGACAGCGACGGCGGCTTAGCCGGGCTCCGGGCAGGCGGGGTTCAGGGCAGGTAGGGCCAGGCGGTGGCGGCTTCGGCTGGAGGCGGCAGCGGATCCTGTGGCTCTTGCGAGGGGCGACGGCGGTCCTGCGAAGACCCTAGCAGTGGGCTCAGGCTCTGGCGGCGAAGCGGCCCTGGCGGCTGGCTGCACGGCTCCGGTGAAGGCGGCTGGCCCTGGTGGATTCCGGCGAGGCGACGAAGTCGAAGACGAAAACGAGACGAAAACAAAACTGGGACAAAATGAAACAAACGCTTACCTTTTCTCTGTCTCCGCTCTCAACTGAATCGAAGGTATGATTTGAAACCCACGTGAATGAAACAATATGTAGAGACAGGTTGTTGAGATATCTTTGGAGAAGATATCGGCTGTTTAAACTTAAACGTCTCAAGCTTATCCATTCAATCTAACCTTACAATATCTTGTAACGAATTAACGGCCCACTATCTTTAATTACCATGATTTTATATTTTTTTTTTTTTAGGGATATTACACATAACATCCTCTATGACATCATCATCATCGCCATCACTCAGAATCGCCCAAAATAACCCGTAGTGTAGGTGCAACCCAGGAGCCGCGATATCAAATAAGAATCTACTATCCTGTGGAGTATCTATAGAACGCCAAATCCCATCACGAGTTGAATATGCCTCGCCGCAGGTTCCATCCACATCTTCGAGCCCGCCTAACACCAAAATATCACCTTTTTTGGTGGACAACACGAGAGGGTTACGTCTATGGTACTTCATCTCAGCTCCGAATTCCTCAATAATCTCTCCATGAGAAGACATGTCAAACATCCTAAACGAGCGAGATGATGTCCTGAAACTGCCTCCAACCGCATAAAAGGTGTTCCCGATGATGGTTGAGGAGGGGCCGTCGATACGAAAGCTAGATCTGAAGCGAACGGTGCGAGTCGACCATGTTGTTGGATTCGAATTACATCCAATATGCATCGCCCCTAATCGAATATTGTCATTTCTGCGCGTCTTATTCATAACCACTAGTAACTCATTCGCATGCCTCGATGATGGGTGTTCCAAATCAGAAATCAAATATCCAACACAATCAAATAAGTATGTACAGAGCGAGAAGGCTTAATATGCCAGTTGCTCGGTTAACCACACAAAAACAAAGGAAAACAAAACATTCAATATCTTATGATTGCGAAATGAAATAACTTTTATCATTTAAATCAATCATATATATATCATTAAAAAAATAATACAGATATGATCAAGAGACATGAATTATTATTTATTGACCTGGATCCCGAATTAAAGTTGGACCTAGTTGTTCCATTTACGTCTATTTAATCTAATGTGATCGGATGAACTCTTATTTCACCAGCCTCACATGACAATTTTTCGTAGGCAATGCTCACACCGACAAATACAATCAGTATGACAAACTAGAACAAGGATTCACTAACTTGGAAAATCAGATCTGCGGAGAAACCCTTGCGACGCCGACGGCGAAGTTCATACCAATCATCGTCGACGCAATTTGTCCTCACGGAACCCTAATCTCCCAATTAGAACTCGGCTCATCGCGGCCTCGATCAATCACAAGGTTCGCTCATACTCATCAATGCGTCAATTACAAAATCCTATCGCGTTTGAGTTTTGATTTTCGTGTTCCATTTGCTCGATTTGTGCGCTTGCTTCGTGTTCGAATTGTGTCTGATTGTGGTGATTGTTCGCTTCGATTTTACTGAATTGCGAACGGCACTCGATTCCAATGGCGGATCACTGTGATAAATTACATTATAAGTTTTGTGTGTTGTTAGTGAGATTCCATGGAATAAAATATGAGTCGGTGCGCTATGGTGGGGCGCTACATACATCAAAATCAATAAAAAGGAAAGGGGAATCGTTGAGAAGACAATGATATGCCAATTTGTGAACTGAACGATCAGATGTCGTTAGTCAGAGACTATGTATTAGTTATACCATCTAATCGTTAGTCAGACACACGAAAGTTGTGTGTGGAAAGCTATGTATTAGTTATACCATCATTGTTGGGGATTGATTTACTCAATGAGTAAACAATAAAGAAGAAAAGACACAAGATTTATGTGGTAGATCGATTCACAGCTGAAGGAGGCCGTCTCAGGGACTGCCAGCCACCACCATGCACGGCTGCCAAAGGCCGTGCTCAGGAAGTCACCCTCGCCATCATGCACGTGCATGGACCGTCCCTGGCTCCTTCGTCCAAGCCTCCAATTTGCATTGAATTAGAACCACAGCTGATCACGGAAGACACTGGTACTTCTGCTTTGTGGGACAATTTATCCTTGGCTGCTTGGTTCAGCTGGAACCTTGTCATTAGAGTAAGGGTGCACTTGGCCATTAATATTTGGTAGCTTGAGATCAAAGTTTGATGCCTTGATGATAGCCTGTTATTGTTTTTTTTTTTTTCTCATGCTATACTGTGCAGTTTGATTTGCCTAATTGTAGAGGCATCATCTACTCTATCCTCAATATGTTGTTGCCTATTTGTTCAAACAGAAATATCAATATATTTCTTATTTGATGTGTTGTCAGAAGTTGATTTACGATGAAATGCTTTGTAATTGTGTTGCGTTCCTTCTAATTTGTACTATCCATGGAGTTGCTACTTGCTGCAAACTATAGATTAGAGCTTTTTCACCATACCTGGTCTTTCTTTCTTTTTCTTTTTTTTTTTCCCATCATATCTGATCTTTGAAGGCATTCTAGTCACTGTCTTTGCATGTCTCTCACTTTATCTTCTTCTTCTAACTCGCAAACAGGGTGTTTGCTTAGAGGCCATGTTTGATTAAGCATGGTGAGAAAGAAGCAGAGGAATAAAAAACCACGGCTCACAACTCCGTGAAGTGTCTATGGAGGAAATCCTGGACTTGATGAAGGTATGGTAAAGGCGAGCATGGGCGGCAGGATCCCTCCCTGTTTGAGGAACCCCGCCACTTCTAATTTTTTCTTTAGGAGCCCAACCCCCCTTTCTCTTTCGCTCTTGATCTTCCTTTGTGGCCTCTCCATCTTCCTCTTTCTCCTCTATTCCACTGAGGTGTTCGATGAAGATCAACAAAATGGTACTTTTCCAACTATTCAACATGAGGGTGTCACATCAGATCTTCAATCTCAGCAAGTGGTACGTGTGGTTTCCGATTTTGGTTCTGTCTATTCAAATGATGCATTTCACTAGATTACCGATTTCTCATGTTTGAAATATTTCATTTGTGCTGGCATTTAATTTGGTTTACTGTGATTGAGCTGCAATGATTTACGTCGTGTGTCATGGCCTGTTCGCATTGAGACTTTATTCATCTGTGGCACGGTCAAATATAGAGGAGGATCCTGGAGATTTAGGTGTGTGATGTTGGGTACTTGAGTTCCCTATTCCCAATCAAATTGTGATAACAAACATTGTTCTAATGGATGATGGAGTGGACCTAGTTGGAAGGGATTCAGTATGGTATTAAGACTAAACATCTCATGATTTGATTACACTTTCCGAATGTGGATGATACTGATGCATATAAATCTGTAATTTTAGTTGGGATATTTTTCTTGTATATTGATGATAATGGCACAATTTTTTTTCCTTGAAATCCATGGTAGTGATTGTTTCATTTTCAATTTCCTTGTTTATCCTGATGTTTTGAGTGTGCTTTGCAACAGATTTTTAAGACTCCGGATGATGGACCATGGGATGCTCCTTTCAGTAATGGCCTAAACCAATGTATCAAGCCGACTATGAAATACAAAGGTCTTTCTAGCACAACCTTAAGATTTCTTGGTGTCTATCTATATCTATGTTAACTATTTCATGGAGCATATGGGCATACATTTGCTTTTATGACAAACCTGTGAGACCTTGTAACTATTGCAGCTTTGATTTTTGTTTCCAAGCTCCTATGTGTTTACCTGTGCAAGTTTCTGCTCTATCAGCTATCCTAGTCATATGACCTTGTCGTTATTATACTAACTTTTGGAGTGCATGAAACTCACTTTCATTGGATTGTTCTATCCTTTTGCTTTTCCAGGTGTGCATGAATCCAAGCACTATTTGACTGTTCGGACAAATGGGGGACTGAATCAGATGCGTACTGGAGTAAGACGCTTTAATCTCCGAGTCTGCACTTGGCAGAAAATATTGGATTTTAATCATATTAATTTTGAGTAATTGTCTCACATGAAATAACTCCATGCTCCTATGTTTGACTACTTGTAATCCTAAACTCAAATGTGCTTTCTTATACCAGCTAGGAAAATTTTCCCTCGGTATTATTTCTATCACATGTCTATTCTGAGAAGTTACTTCCTTTTTACTAGATAGCTGACATGGTGGCTGTGGCACGTATGATGAATGCAACATTAGTAATTCCTCAGCTCGATAAACGCTCATATTGGAAAGATTCCAGGTTTTACACTCTTTCATCCTTTCTGCTTTTTCTCTCTTCAACATTCTAATGATAATTCGGTTTCTTAACTTCTTGAATCTACGTACAGTGTTTTCTCAGACATCTTTGATGAGAACCATTTTGTTCAAAGTTTGGTTGATGATGTGAGGGTCGTGAAGGAACTTCCTGATGAATTGGAGAATGCTCCACGAGCCCGCAAGCACTTCAGTTCCTGGTCTGGATTGAGCTACTACGAGGAAATGACGCAGCTATGGAAAGAGTACAAGGTGAGAGACAATATTTATTTGTTTTTTGCTTGCTTCTTTTGTTGTCCTTGAAAGCAAAAGGGCATTAGACGCCTCACTAATTATTTGTTGCTGTTCCTGAGATGAAAAATTATTGTGTTGTCGGCACCCCTTTCCTCTCTTTTCTTCCCTTTAATTTCAATGTTGCGGCCTTGCGGGCTTCCTGCTTCCCTATGGTCAACTTCTTCAAAAGATATTATGATAACTTCCACTTGCTTTACGAAGTTGCATGAAAATGCTACTTGATGATGGCGGAAATAATTCAAATAACAAACTACAGAAAAAAAGGAGGAGAAGATGGATAAAATAAGTGGCTAATGCTGAAGCCTTTGCATCAAGCTAATATGGCTACTTTGTAGGTTATCCATGTTGCCAAATCAGATTCCAGACTTGCAAATAATGACTTGCCCCTTGACATCCAGCAGTTGAGGTGTCGTGCTCTTTACCATGCTTTACGGTTTTCTCCTTCTATCGAGAACCTTGGGAAGGTCTGTTACTTATTATTTTGTGCATTTAGCTTTGTACGTTATATATGAGCGAAAGAAATCTCATCAAAAAGCTCTCATTCGATGGGAGGCTCTACTTTGTAATTGTTTGCATGAGGCATTCAATGGTTTTAAATTTCAATGATGTTTCTGACACGACAGTGACACCACAGAGGATAATTGAGCGACTCAGATCCCGCGCGAGTCGTTACATTGCTCTTCATCTTAGATATGAGAAAGACATGCTTGCTTTCACTGGGTGTACCTATGGTCTCTCTTCAACAGAATCAAATGAGCTCAAAGCTTTAAGGTAACTTGTAACTATGAATCCCAAGACACAACTGAAAGAGTAGTTAGAAGACTGGGTAGTGGATACATAGCTAGTTTTTTGTAGTTCAGTGATTGACATAGCTGTCTGATTTTTTGGTTTTATCTCCGAGTTTGACTTGTTAATGAAAATGTTACTACCCGAAGCAGTCAAATTAGCATTGGAGTAAAATAATCTTCATAAGTTAGCAGTAAGAAAACGCTCCACATTCTGTTACTTTGTTAATATGTATTGTAACATCTTCAAGATGTGCCTTGCTTCTCCGCTATCGTTTCAGGGAGGCCACTAATCATTGGAAGATAAAGAAACTGAACTCTACTGAACAGAGGAATGCTGGCCTTTGTCCATTAACACCCAAAGAAGTTGGTATACTCCTCAGAGCTCTTGGATACCCTCCCTCAACATTAATTTACGTTGCGGCAGGAGAAATATATGGTGGACAATCTCGCTTAACAGATTTGAAATCACGGTTTCCAAATTTAGTCTTCAAGGTTGTACTTGGTTCTGCTCTTTGATCTACTCTAAACAGCTTCTAAAGAATCTCTTATGTTCTCGAAACTAACTTCTCCTGCATCCAGGAATCAGTCGCATCTGAAGAGGAATTAAGGGCATTTTCCTGCCACGCATCTCAAACTGCTGCACTTGACTATATCGTCTCTGTGGAAAGCGATGTCTTCCTATCTTCTTATTCAGGGAACATGGCGAGGGCCGTCGAGGGGCATCGCAGGTTCCTAGGCCACAGGAAAACTATTACTCCAGATAGGTATCCTCTTAAGACCAGCATTACAACTCTTACCCGATTCATGGTTACTAACTGTGCAAGCTTCTATACAAGTATATGACACCGAGCGCTTGTGTTGTACATTAATCTTTTTTTGTTTATGTGCATTTACAGGAAGGGCCTTGTTCAGGTTTTCGATAAACTGGAATCGGGACAGCTGAAAGAAGGATCATCTTTGTCTTCTATTGTGAAAAAGATGCACAAGAATAGGTACTCAACTCGCTTTACTTGTCATTGCTTTACCTTTCCCGTCACATTTTCAATGGAGGCGATATTTTTTGCTCATAGAAAAAGTAGAAAGATAGTTGCACACCATTGTTACAAAGTCCATAGTCTATACTGATTATGAGCTCCTACCTTTAATAAAGAAGCATCCAAGTTTCGGATTCAAAGGCTGGGTTCCAGTAGAACATTCTATTGTATCAAATTGCCCTTGAATGATGATAAACAAGTTTAGCGTAACCATGATGATAACTTTAGTTTTGTTTTTTGCTTTTGCTATTTGTTCTTAAATTGATCTCCCTTTGATCAAGTTACGTTTTCCGTTTCGAAATTTGTTTATGTTTGACATAGTAACCATATGTACCTGCTTCGTTGTGTCTAGTATTGATAAAAGATGTATCTGGTTGAGCCACCATTGTATGTGGGATCAAAATCATGATACTTTGTACTTCCCTGTTCTAACAGACGTGCTACTAGAAATCTAGAATCGTGCCATCCTGTTTCATTTGCAAAACATGAGCATTAACATAAGTAAAATTGATTGGCAGGCGAGGAGCGCCGAGGGAAAGGATGGGCCCACCCCGGGGGATCAAAGGCCGAGCACGATTCAGATACGAGGAATCTTTCTATGCTAATCCATACCCCGAATGTATCTGTCGTTCGAAGTCGTAACACATACAAAGTGCATGGATTGAGGAATATTGATATGATATAGTCCAGCATCTTCAGGCTGTTTTCATGCCATAAACTATGGCAAGCTTAATGCCGGTCATTCAAAACAAACCTCAATGTTCATTGTACATACCTCTATGATTCTCAGGTGTACGAGTTCTCAATCTCCAGCCCTCATTTCCTCTTGATTTCTCGGTGTTTGTGATATTAATCGTTTAGTGAGAATAAAACGTTGTCCTCCCGGGCATTGTTTCGATGACTTGTGAGGGACAAAAGGTCATTTATTTGCGAATTAGGTGTATGTGAACTTGTTTAATTTCAACTTATTAGATCTTATGAAACCTTTGTCCATTTCACGTGTCACTTGCTCTGACTTTGGGCATGGAGAAACCCGTGAAATGCAAATTATCATATGATGATAAAAGCAAGTCCACGCAATTATTTATACATTCATGACTCTCTAATTCAATACCATTCATTTATGGTCTATGATCAGTTGCACCTTCTTCACCAATAAGTTGCAGAACTGTTAAGTCTTGATATGTGCACCATGTTGAGGACTCGCATCACTTGGTATGATTTTGCTGCGAATTTTTTTAATGGGGCACGAAACACATAAGATTACTTCATGAATAAATCGATCATGAATGTCGATGTCATGACTTGGTTTTGACAGCTGAAGCTGCACATAAATGGAGCATTTTATGTTTCTTTCTACGGACAGACTTGTGTTAATTATACTCTCTTGTATATATTCTCTGGTTGAGGCTGATTGAGTTCAAAGTTTGTGATCATTTCTGGATGGTTCCTATCAAAAAAAGGGGGAAAATTAATGATGTATTTAACCATATTGAAAGAAATAGTAGCAAAAGAGAATACATTCATATATTCTTCTACGAATTGAGGAAAAGATTTTCGCTCCATAGAAATGAATCTGTTCATATCTCTAAAAAGGGTGACTCACTCTGCGTCATGACTCTCACTTTAGAAAATTCTATGTCTCATAGATGTTACAAAGGTGAATTGTGCTGTAAACGGTATTCTCACCGTGATTGATGGAATTAAATACAGATCTTTGGTTTGTGTACTGGAAAGTTCTTGCATTCTTTCTTCTAGGATTTTAGTGTCTCATTCCAAGAATGTGCTCAACACTGGTCATAACAAAATTTCAAGGGGGAAAAGAAAACAGAGCCGAAGTTCATGTTAGGCCACCAAATCTCAACCCACCCATCCAAACCAACAACAAAGCCAATGAGCATGAATAACTATCAACACGGATTTTGTTCATCGGTCTCGAAGAACTCCGGTCCAAGTTTACCTCGACAAACCGGACAAACCCTCTGTTTCATCAACCATGTATCAGCACACTGGACGTGAAACCCGTGATTACATCCCGGAACCATCCTCGCCACCTCCTCGTCCCCTATCTCGTCCAAACACACCGCGCAATCCGCCCCCATCATGAGCTCCTTCCCTTTCACCCTAGGCAGCTTCTCCAGTTCCGCCACTGTAAGCCCCTTATTCGGCTTCACGGGCGGATCAAATCTATCTTCACTACTGTTACCGTTATTAACTCGGCCTGAGTACCATAACAAACACATGTAAACAACGAAAACAGCGCTCATTCCTGCACACGGCAGGAACAGCGCTAGGAACACCGCGAGCAACATCTTTAGCTTTGATCAGTCGTGGTCGGTTTGGTCGATTTGGTATGGTTTGATTAGGGTGGGTTGTGATGAGGAGGTGATGGTGAGGAGGAGAATGGTGTTGTTGCTGTTGTTGCAAGAACCATGCCGGAGTTCTGTTCGAGGGGGAGATTACTGAGGATACGCGAATTCGGTGACTTTATAGGTCGGGTTAATGTACGTGTGTTGTGGTGTTGTTTGTGTGATGTTTTGCGTGGGGAGAGAGGGTTAGCTATCTGTAACATAGCTGTCACTGTCGTTTCAATTTTCGAACTGCCGTTGAACGGTACGTTTAAGGGTGTCATTGTTTTGATATTGAATTAAGTATTTTCCAGAAGATACTGATGATATTGTTTGAAATTAGATACTAACGTACCAAATCAATTTAATTTGATGATACACTGATTGAAAAGGGTGATTTATTTAAACCAGAAAAAAGGGTGATTTATTAAATCAAGGGGGAAACTAATGATCAAAGTTGATACCAAGTGGTTGCAACTTAAAGTGGTCTTGGTCGGTTTATTTTTTGAGACTGTTTCATGATATATTCAGAAATTATCGAATGTAATAGTTCCTGATTGTGATAAATTTGCAATGTAATAGTAATGATAAGTCATGCAACTTGTGAGAAATTAAATAGAAAAGTCTATCATATCATCTAAATTTCGGAGCATATAAAAGGGTTGTTTTCTAATGTCGTTTAGATATGTCGAACCTTATAATTAGAGAAAAGTGTTTCTCACTATTGAGTAATTCTTACTAACAAAAATCTCACCTATAGACTTATAGTAAACACGACAAAATTTTAGTACTGTAAATTTAAGAACACAAGGAATAACATCACTGTAAACCACTTGAGAAATCAGGGAAATAAATGTAAGCAAAAGAGTACAAACAGCAAATGTCTAGCTAAGATCAAAACAATGAACTTGGGAAAATGGGGTAAAACAAAGCAGCTAAAAAGAGGGATGGTGCAAAAGAAATTGACGGTTCACAGAAAACACAAAAACCACAAAAACAAAAAGCATTCAATGTTATGTGTTGAGTTGTGTGCAAGCAAAACCAATGTGTGGAATTTTGACGTGTGATTTCTTGTGCTTATATGTACAAGAAAACAAAGTGTAACGTCCATAAATTGAAGCATGATGATGTGGAGAAAGTTGTACGAATGATTTTCTTCGGTTCTGTTTATGGTGATGCCATATTCAGTTCCATATGTAGATACCATATGACATTATTTTAAGTGTCTAAAGTTATGTCTCCGTACTACTTTTGGAAAAGTTATGAAAAACATAGTACGCAATGTACGTCAGATTTCTTTATTTTTCCCACATGATATTAAAACAAGAGGAAATTTTTTTTTATGATTAATCATATATAATTTTATGTGTTATTGGTTTGTTGGATTTCAAGATCAACGGTTAACATTTAAGAATTAATTTTTTCTTTTCAATTAACAAAAAAAATAATTTTTTAATTTTAATTATTAATATTTAAATTTAACAATCTATCTATACATAAATTTATATGTAGATAGTCATAAATTCATCAAACCCTTGAGCCAGGAGTATGATATTGAAATCACCCATGTGAATTAGATGTTTCTTTGACGTTTGATTTGAGTGCAGTAAAGTATTATCAGGGAGAAACTTCGGTGACTTCTTATTTTGGTAGCCATTTTAATATTTTGTCAAAACCCTAAATGATAATTTTGAGTGAGAAAGATGTTATGTTCTACTCCCATGATTGTCATTTCCATTATCAAGAAATAGAAATAGCTACAACAATTTCAAGTTTCATTGGTGCAAGACATTGTCATATTTAAGAATAATGCATTTGTTGGGTTGAAGTGATTAATAATTAAGGTTGTAATTAAGGTTGATATTGATGGTGACATATGACGGTGCCATTTCTCTTATCAAATTTGACAAATAAAATGACATTATCATTTTTTGATAATGCATTTGATAATGAGATATGGATGAATATTCTCATTTCTATTGTCAAATATGAAAATGACATTGTATGTGGTAATGGGGTGGAGTTGCTCTGACAACTTTGTTTTTGATAAACTTTTTATCATTTAGGTTTTCACCGTAGATTCAGATTCAAAATTATAAAAAAACTCTAAAGATAATTCTATATTCGTTTATGCTCAAGATGTGGTGTTCTATATCGATCTATGATTGAATATAATCAATTAAATCTTACATGTGCATGGTACAGAGACTAATTAATCAGACTAGTAAATCATGATTATTGAACTCTTAATAGTGATTATTGACCTAACGAGCTCGTGATGAGATGGGTCCGCTAGGATTGCTATATATATATATATATATATATATAAATTAGGTCATCTCATTTGAGCCTCATTCATATACGTACATTTTCTACGTATATAAGGTGTCTCATCGAGCCAACAGCCGAGGTTATCAGAGAAGACGACCCAACTTATATATATATAAATCCTAACGGATCCTCTCATCACGGGTTTGTTAGGCCTGGTCCATTGGGCCTGAAGTCCAACTCATACCAACCAACCTATATTCGACTTGATTAAGAGTTGGTTATTTTTTTATAAAATCAATTGGTCTAATAAACTTTTCAAGTCGATTCAGTTCAGCAGAGTTTTAAATTTTGAATCATGATGGCACTGCATCTTTGATATAAGCAACAGATAACCTTCCATGGTCACAAAACTTTATACTCTATTAATATGGATTGAATATGGTAGTGTGCCAAATTCATAACACTCAAGGGTATCCTAATGTGTTATGAAAATACCCCAATGAGAATCCTTCTATTATCGCCTTATCGGTCGTCGATTTTCTCCAACGTTTATGCATTACCGCAGTGATAAAAATCGTTGTTTCGAATAAACCCTTGTATGTTTCACTCTTTATATCATATGGTGAACTGTATTATGTCTCAAGACAAATGCTGAAGGCTACCTAAAATCTTGACTCGAGATTGACACAAATCTTAAGACTTTCAAAACACGAAGTCAATAAAACTGAAAATGCATGCACTTTATTTGACTTTATTACAAAAGTACAACAGAACAATTGAAATAAAACCCAAAAGAGCATGCAAAATCCATTACTCCCACTAGATAATCGTATCCCAAGATGCTCCTAAACTCATGCTAGCACCATGTCTCTCAAAGACACAAGGCCGAAAGCCTTTAGTTAGTGGATCCATAGCCGTATCATCTGTTTTTCATGGCTTCTCACTCAAGATCATTCTGAGAACATTGTGATAAGCTTAACTTATCACCTTTAGTAACAGGTGTTACTCCAGTTTACAATCCAGCATGTTGAATCGTTCCAGTGTATGATCAATGTATGTCCACTGAGACAGACTTAGCAAATGACGAGCCGACAGTGCATTTGGAAATCAAACCTTGACGAGCTGACAGTGCACCCAGATCGAGCTAACAGTGCACCCAGAAATCAAATCTTGACAAGCTGGTAGTGCACCCAAAAATCATATTAACTGCTTTTTGTTATTCTGTGATGGTGCGATCTGTACCTTGCCCAAACCATACTTGACGAAATCGAATCAATGAAAATCGGAACATAAAATACCATTAATAGATGAATTACCAAACCACGAGATAATATCTAATTTATCGTGTGTAAGATTTTGTTGAGATTACCCCTAACGTCGACAATTATGATCGAAAATTGTTACTCGAAAATTCATCGTGATATTCAATGACGCCGACAACTTTGACATCGACTACGACATCGATGACGGCCTCGATCTCTCTTTCTCTCTTGTCACTTCCCATTTCTATCATCGTCGTCGTCGTTGTCATCACAATCTCATGTCTTAATCAACAAAAGCTGATCGCTTTCGAATTCGATCCCCGGCGTCTGTCGATTCTCTTCGTATTTCGATTAATGTGAACATTTGGAATTAGTATTATGGATGCACTAATGGAATTAGTGCAATGGATGTGTTTTTTAATTTTATTTTTGTGTAGGTTGTTAGAGGAGACACGGAGAAGGTGACGAGGTCGTCGGTTATGGGGTTGATTAATCATAAGATTAATTAGGGTTAGTTGATTTAGAAAGATTGAAATCAAATATTTATGGGTGATTAAAAAAGAATGATTTGATGATTGTTCTTTTTTTTAAAAAAATCAAATGATAATTAAAAACTTAGGGATGTCCTTTTGGTAAACAAGTCTCAAAAAAATGACTAATTAATAATAAACATTTAAAAAACTATTTTAAACAAATATTATGTTGGATAAGACCCTATAATAGTTTTCTGCTTGTTATCTACAACAGCAACACTTTTCCTTAAAAAAAATCAGTTATCCAATCCTTTATAATATGTACCAAACACAATTTTAATGTATGCGGGAAGCTGAAATGTATGTCAAAACATAGTTTTTCAATATACAAGTTCCCTAAGTTTCATCTAATATGTAAGTTCCATTTCGTTATCATCCAACAAAACGTAAACTTCGGAAAGTTCAAGGTTGTCCAATCTAATACTAAGGGTGTTAAAACAAATCCAAAACCGATAACCGCATAGAAATCTAAATTAACCTAAACCAACTAACCAAAATCGATTAACCATTGATAAAAAATCGATTAATCGACGGTCTTGAATCGTTTAATCGATTAAAGTAACCAAAACTCATAAATCGTTTAATCGAACCGATAAATTGATTACTCAAACCGATAAACCGATTAACCTAACTAATAAATCGTTTAACCGATTAGAACCGTTTAAGAACCAATTATGAATCGTTTAACAAAAACCCATTTACTGTTTAATCAAAAAATCGATTAAAAATCATTTAACCGAAACCGTTTGAAAAACCGAAATCGAAAATCGATTCCTATTAATGGTTTTGGTTTTGGATTTGAAATTGTTTAATAATCAATTCCGTTTCAATTTTGGTGGTTTAAATCGAACCTATTAAACGATCGAATCGATTAACATTCTTATCTAAAACTAGTATCACAAACACATTACACATTACATAACTATCATCAAACTACTGTCATAACACCTGTTAACATTATTATATACTATATATATTTCATGTATACATCTAAGATATCGTTGTCGTGTTATCAATGGGTATGGACCCTTTTGTCACCAGTATGTGAAGAAGCATCGAGCACATATACCTGTTTGTCTCTCATTGACGCCCTGTTGGGCAGGTAATTTAAACAATAGTAAAATTAATTAGAGGGCTCAACCTGCAGCTCTCTGCAGCCTGCAGGTCCAAGTTTCTGTCTTGTTTTGCTGCGTGGTCATAATAGCTTCGAGCTCCTTCCCAAATTTTGTCCACAATTACTATTATTAGTGATTATAGGGACATTTTTCCCCTTGAATATGTAGTTAACACTCATTTTGGATTCGAGGCACGCTATCGAGGGTCATTTTTGCATAGTCATGTGCAAACTCGATTATATATCTAAGATAATATGAAAAATAATGGTTTAGATATATGCATATCGACATAAAGATTGTTTCCTGCGTTATATACATATACCATTAGTCCATTCATAGTCATTATGCTCTCAACATTAATCCAGATTGTCACAAATATAGTACATGTCATTAGAATTACCTATAGAAGTTCCTGTACTGTGGAAATACTAGTAAGTAGGTTTTTCGGAGCCAATGAATACAACCACCAATATGTTCAGGCAAGCTTTATACTTTAGATTTTCAAGTTTCTTCCATCATAGAATCCTAACAAGAAACTTGGATCAAGCAAGGGTTTAGTGCCACTTTTTGGACCAACCTACGTTTCGAATCCAAGTACATCGCGATCAAAGTTTTAGATATGGGATCAGTTAAGAGACAAATTTAAGATCGCATATCGGCAACCCGAAGCTAGAATCGTATGAGGGTATGAGGCTATGAGCCAATGATACTGACGGTTTAAATACACGTAGGAAGAGCACGGCGACACATCTATTAAGGAAACATAGGTTTCCCTTTTTGGTAGCTAACTCTAGTTCGAGTGAAGTATTTCGCCTAGTTTATGGGAAGACAGATGGTGATTGTTGCAACGTGCAATCAAAAGATTCTTGAAAGGCGTCGCTGATTAGTATGATCATACTGTCACAAATCTAACACGATCGGCTTTGTCTGTAACAGTTTTCATCGTTCATTGTGGAATATATGAGCTTGAAACATGAGGCCTAGTGTTTGTCCAACTGCTCCTATACTGCAATCAGTAATCTAGCAGTATAACATGGCGTTGGACTTCACCACATGTAGGACTATAAATGAGTCGAATCGAACTATATATAAATGAATTAAGTCGAATCGAGCCGAATCGAACATAGTTTGGGCTCGGTTCATTTAGGATTCGATGAGGCTTGGACTTGAGTTTAGGTTTGATTCGAACCTAATCGAGTCGAGCTTAGTCGAGCTCGAGCCGAGTCAAGACTATTATGAATAAATCACAATATCTTTAAAATTTAAATTTACAAATCATTTCTAAAATCACTATCTAGAAATTTAAATTAATGCAATTAACATTGAAAATAACATAGTTTGCCGATTGACCTTGAATTGGAAAAATCATTTTATTTGGACGCACAATCACTTAATACTAGTTCTATAAATATATATATATAAAGATATGCTAATTTTTTTAAAAAATAAGGAATACTAAATGAGAGTTTTGCATGACTCTTGAATATTTTATATATATTTATAAAAAATAAATTATATATGTAAACATATAAATTCGAGCCTTAAAGAAGCTATAATCGAGCTGACTTGATTATCTTATAAATGAGTCGCCTTGTTAGCCTCTCAAGTCGAGTAATATATGGCTCAAATTTGACTCATTTAATTCCATAAGTCTTAAGTTAAGCTCAAATTTGGCTCATGAGCTTCATAAATAATACTCGAGTCAAGCTTTTATCGAATCGAGTTAAATAAGTTCGCGAACGGGTTCAGCTTATTTACAATCCTAATCATATGTTTTTCATTTAATGACTTCTACCTCTAAATAAAGTGTTGCATATATTATTTTGATGTGTATTCCCTTCTTCCCTTGTTAATCGAAACATTTTAATCCGTCACGAGAATTTATGTGTGTTAAATTTGTATGTATTTTAATTAAAAAAGAATATTTTTTTATGATAGTGAAGTTTACTATAACAGTTGAAAATGAAGTTAGTGAATGTAATGTAACAGATGAAATTGATTCTATATTTTGATATATTGAAAAATTAATTTTATTTATTTTAGGACGATAAAAAATATTTTTATTAACATGAAACAAAAAAAATACAAAATACAAGTCGTATCATCTCATAATATACCGATATTTCACTGTGACATGATTATTTTCAAATCATTGTGAAAGGGCTTTGCAGCACTAAAAGCATTCGCAGCAGTGTTCATATAAGGCTCCCTATCTTTATATTTAGGGAATTCAGAAAAATATGTGCACCCAGCAGCCTTCTTATCTCTATCCCCATCCCTAAAGGATTCCATATACTTCATTTTCTTCCCTAGTTTTAGGAATGAAAATTTGAACCTAAATCATTTTTTTCTTAATTTATATTCTTTATGACTATATGATAATTATTAAAACTTAAAGAAAATTATAAAATTCTAAAAAAATTATTTATAATTAAATAATTATAAGTCATATTTTTAAAGAAAATTATAAAGTTCTAAAAAATATTTATTTATATTTAAATAATTATAAAATCATTTTTTTAAAGGAAAAGCTTTTTTTGAAAAAAAAAATCTTATTTATCACAAATGACAATACAAATTTATTTTTTTAATTAAAAAATAAAAAATAACAATTTAAAAATATTAAAATCAATATAAAAAATATGTTGAACGACTAAATAAAATTCTCAATTGTTATGATGAAAAACAACGTTGTAATATTATACAATAGAAATAGCAACAGAGAAACTCTTATGCGAATGGTTCGGAGTCCTCGAACTAGAACCAAATGAAGCACCCTTATCAAAAAAGAAAAAAGAACGAACCCTAGATTCCTTCATCAATCTCTAATGGCATCTATGGTAGTCTTCTTCATTATTCTTCATATGAATCTGAACGGGTCTCAATGGTGGGTTAAAGCCATAAACCCTGGTCTCACCCAAAATGGATTTTTGTGTGGTCCAAGAGGAGCAAAATTCAACCCAGTCTCACCCATAAACCCTAGTCTCACCCACTTTTTGTGTGGATTTAGCCTGGCTCTTTTCTATTGGTTTACCATCACTGCATGCTAATGAATTTAGCCATTATGTCAGCTTTGTCACCTACTTGCTTAAGATGATATCATTCGAGCTCGAGGTGAAGGACCATGCCCATTTTCGATACTTGTTTTGTATAGTCTTAATATGCCATCAGAATTCTGCTTAAATTGTATTACGCTTCATTCTGTTTGGAGAAGTTGGAGATCCATTTCCAACTAGGGTTCTAGTTTGTATGTTTTCATAATTTGATGGATAGCATAACAGTTTATTCTTTTCTACAAAAGTCATTTATAGCTTGCAAGCGATGGTTTTTCCCTGACCACTGGATTTAAGCTGTGACATAGGATAAAGAGTTACTAGTATTCATCTTGAAAGTTGTCAAAACAAACTTTTGTTTCAAAATTTTAAATTTACCATAGGAGATTTCAGAGACGGGTGAATTTGGTCTTGTTGTCAGACACTCGCCTCAAGTATTTTGGTTAGTGGCTTATGCAAGGGTAAGAAGTAAGAACAGTCCTCCCCTATACAGGGTGCGACTGCGTACATAATATCCCTCATAGACCTCCTCATTGTGAGCAGAGCTGCTTCGCTACGGGGTCTGGTTTACTCAAACTGACACCATAACCACCAATTGAAGTAGAATATCATTCCATACTATCTTAAAATTATTGAGGAAAATTTTCCAACAAAAATATTTTTGATCCATCAAATGTCAGATTGCTCCTGGTCAGTTTTAACAACTCTCCTCATTTTTCATAGGCTGTCACCATTTTAAATATCAAACTGATGAATGAATGAAGTTTTTCTTCTTCTTCTGATTAATAAGCTCATTAATGGGAAAAAGATGCATTTTGATTAGCTTTTGTAACTCAAACTAAGTTGTAACATAAGATACAGGAGTTACTAGTATTGGCCTTGAAGTTGCCGAAAAGTGATACTCAAGTTCTTCAGCTCAAGTCCTTTCTCTCCAATGGCTCCTTTGGTTTTCATCTTCCTACTTCTGAACCTGAATATCTATTGCTCTAAGTGCTGGTCAAATGCCCATAACGATATCCCTTTGACGTCTGATGGGTTCGTTTATGGCAACAAAAGGAGCAAGTTCAACCCTGATGCGATCATAATCGAGGCTTTCCTCGACCCAGTCTGCCCTGAGAGCCGTGATTCCTGGCCTCTACTGAAGCAAGCTATTCAATTTTATGGCCCTAGGGTCTCCCTCGTAGTCCACACCTTTCCTCTCCCGTTAGTCCAATGCATACTCATAGTTTTTTCTCCTCATTTGGGCAAGTGCACTCTTAATGAAGGGATAGCCGTTGATTTTTGTTTTCCTTGTGATGAGCCCGGTGCACTGCTAATGTAATCTTTTATGTTGGTTGATTGGTTGATTTGTTGGAAAATCACAGGTACCATGATAATTCATTTGTTACTTCTCGGGCGCTTCATATTGTGAATGAACTGAATCCCTCTGCCACTTTCCCCTTGTTGGAGGAGTTCTTCAAGGAACAGGTAAAATAGTGGGGTGCAAAAGAATCTCATGACATAGAATACTGTTTCAGCATCGCCTTTCATTTTTGCCGACATTGAAAGTAAAACGAGAAACTGGTTTTTTTTTTTTAAAGATGTTATTAAGTTTTGGTTTTTCGCGTCCACAGATAAAATCCGAAACCTTGTTTTTATGTTCTATAACGCTAGTTTGGTGTCCAAGAAACTGGACCTCCATAATGCGAGTTTGGTTCATAATCTAGTTTTTGTTTTTGTTTTTCATGCTATCTGAACGTTTGTTTCACAGGAGAAGTACTATGCTATCAACACAGAAGACAAAACAAAGAAGGCCATTGTAAAAGAAGTCATAAATACCGTTGTGAGAGTAATTGGGAAGACATATTATTCCAAAGTTAAGTCTGCCCTCGATGATAGGGGAACAGATCTGAAAACAAGGGCTGCCTTCAAGGTATGATCAGAACTTCTTTGTCATTATAAAAATGGCGTATAACAGCATTTCACTGCTCTATAAAGTCGGGTCATCTTCGTGAAAAGGTGATGCATGACGCTGGAGTATTTTAACAATTTGTATCCCACTTGGGAGATCAGGGTTCTTTAGCAAGTCAGCTGCCTTAAACCAGGACACACGTATTTGGTGTTTCCAAATATCATTATATCTTACCTGTTGACTTCTGCAAGATAATAGCTTTTAAGTTCTCAGACTAGCAAAATGAAGTCGTGCGACTGGATTCTGGTCTTATGAACATTTGTATTATATCATTCTGCTTGATGGGATAATTTTCCCTCCTTTCATGGATGTGAGTTCAACGATTTATTCTTTGGACCGTCATGTTCGTCTTTCGTATCGCATAAGCTCTTTCTCTGGCATTTGTGTTGCAGAATGGTGCTTCAAGACGTGTATCCGGGACCCCTACATTCTTCATCAACGGATGCATGAATAAAGATGCAATTGATGCCACCAACATCAATAGCTGGAGACGAATTCTTGATCCACTGTTCAGCAGTTCAAAGAAAAGGAACGGATGGCGTCACTTTTATGCTGGGGAGCAGGAGGATCCTGTTCACTAAGTTAACATATTATAGGGATCTTATAGGCATAGATCATCATGTGTTCTCTAACCTTGCAATGTTTCATTCCTGTCAAGACTTCATTTCATTTTCTGTAGGAACTTTTTATCTTTGTTCAAAGTTTAACTCTTGGTTTCATTAGCATTTGCTGCAACGAAAATATATCAAGATTTTATAATTGGATAACATGCTGGAGCAGAATGTATCCGACATATGTCTATTGTCTTGTGATCTCTATATCCATCTCTAAGTGATGAGTTCCTTGGCGGCCCAAAATCATGTCTTGCACTGCGTATACCAGCCTATCTCTAGAGATGTACTAATCGAAGTTTTGATAAACTCTGACATTCACATGATTATCGTCTAACCTATGTGGACAATTGTGATATGCATCACCATAATTTGCAAATCAATAGATGTTTAACCAAAAAGCGGGGTAGATTGTCTCATTGTTAAGAATATCAGACCATGACTAAACGAAAACAAATATCAGTTGAACGTTCGGTTTATGTTTGTGGGTGATTCTAAACTTAGATGAAATAGGCACTCACATCATTGAAAATATGAAAAAATGGATTTGTAAACATGAGAATAAAGAACGCACAACACGATGTCGACATGGAAAGCTTGGCACGCGTAACGACGATCAAATGTACTAGATTTTGTAAATTTATCGTGACACATCAATGATTGTGTAAATTACGTACTTTAACCTAATAGATATTGCGGGACGATCAGGAATGATTTCATATGAAAACAAGACTTGTATTGATGTATATAGAATAGTATAAAATACGTATGTGTTGCAAGAATTATGGGACGGAGATAGTATCAGATTGTTCTGACAGTAAAACTGGAAGACGGACACCATTGATCCGTCCATTTGTCCTACAATGCTCGACTGTTTTGGCTTCAAGTCTCCCAGCTTGCTTCTGCTGGATCGAAAGTTACCCATAACTAAGGCACATTAGCAGAGATGTAAATATATCGCCTCTTGCTTGTTTCATGGTCTCTGATTGACTGAAAGAGATATAACGAGGTCCTTTTTCTTACAATTTATCATTGTGTATTTTGTCTCCTGGGATCAACCACGTTAGTGATATTTTATTAAGCCATTTCGCGATTGATTTTCAGGCTAATGCTTGCTTCTCTGCTTACAACGAGGTCTGAAGTCCACAAGCAGAAAAATTATGTGACAAGATTAATATGGTTGATGAATGTCCTAAAGCAGTATCTTTATCTTAATCCACTACTTTCTTTTTCCAGGCTTTTCCCCCCGGAAAACTCCTTTTCTTGCAACGCATCGCTACCTTGCACTATGATGAACTTTGTCAGGTTCATAACAGTCTATACTGTATGTAAAAGACTAGAGTGGAGTAACCCTGTGGTGATCTCATTTTCATTGCAACCAGAATGCTGGGAACAATGTGTATGCACATGCTGAGCCTGACGTACTCAATGAAGCCTTTATATTTCTGAGGAAGGACCGAAGGAAAAGACCTGGTTGTGATCTAGTTTGACGGGTTGCATTGACGGCAGTCCTCATAGTGGATTAGCTTAGGCTGTGATGAAAGTGGAATAAGTGGAATCTAAGACATGAGGAAATAATTCTAATGATGGTCCAAGCATCACAGGAATGGATAGTGAGATGCACTTTTATGTCACAGTTAGTAAAGTGATAGAACAGTGAAAAAAAGATCAGATACGGCGAATAGGCTTGCCGACTGTGTTTGTTATCAGGAAGTTAAACAAGACAGACTGTAGTACCCAAGGGGGACCAATGAGGATTCGGACTGTACAGCTTGAGGTATGCTACGTATAAGATTGCTCAAGTCATGAGCTGGTCTTGTATCTCATTTTAATAGCTTAAGCAGTATGCTACATTTATATTGCTTTATTTCTCTCTATCTCGTCCTGCAAAATGAACTCATATTGTTTTCACGAAAGCCACCTGGCGAAACTGCCAGTATAAGTTATCTCGTATCCCTCTAATCATATGTAATGATTAGGCTCTAATAATTGTTCAGAACAAGATTTAGCTTAAGTTTTGCTTGTACAGCTTTCCTTGTCAAATACTCTGCTCTTAATCATTTCTCTTGAGTCTTCTTTATCATTAAGTCAATCATTTGGTTCTCATTCTTCTCCAAGTTTCATGCCGTACCATATGATTTGCTATTTTCCTCCAATATATTCTGCAATCAGCTTGCTCACATGCTGGAGTTTGACAAAATTTATACAACCCGCTCCTCCCAACAATTCCGTCGACTGGTCATCTATGCATTCCATCATCGGCATTTAGTTCCTACAGTTTCACTAGTTGAGATCTATTACGTGAATCATTTTCTGTTATTTTTCCGAAGTAAAGCGTCAAGGTACATAGTTGCATATTGTTCACATCTTCACTTACGCTCCAAGTTTTCTTCTATTCCCTTTTGCAACTTCTGTCATACGGAGCATGACTTCTACAGTATTCAAAAGTTGAAAGCGGAAACGTTGATCTTGTCGTGCTAAAGCCCCTAAACCTTTGCTTGAAGGCTTGGCTATACAATCACATGCCAAGCCTCAATCTAATTACAGTATTTACACAGGAAAGTCTCAACACCAAGTACTGCTTCTTAATGGCTTTACTATAAAAGAAGGCCTTTTTTCTTTACTTTGAAAAGGATAACACAAAGGACTCCCAGCATGTTTGAACTTTCTAATTTGGATTGTTTTGTAAAACAAAACCAGCAATGAGATGAGATCTTTCTTTTCTTTTCCAATCAATGGAATTGGCTCCTCATTACTTATATCGCCCTATGCAAACTCGAAGATGCATGTTTGTAGTCGGGGCTGAGAGAGGAAAGTTGTAAAATCTCACCTCGTAGATCGATGAGCAGTTCCTGGAGGGAACTACCCTTAGTAATACTCTAATCAAAACATTTTTAATATCTTAGAGCGTTTGGTATGATGTTTCTTGAATTTGAGATAACACACTAAAAGACTTCAAAGGGCTTCCAACAGCTAACCATGGCTTTCTATCATTGAAGGTCATATGAGTTCCATGTGAGGCTTTGCATCCCATGAATTTTGCAGCCTTAGACTATTATTATTTGTGTTTAGGATTTGTATAGATTAAAGTATATCACATCTAGATGGTATTCTTCAAATGCTAGCAACCAAAATGTATAATATAGATTCATTCTCCTGATTTTCTGCAGGGAAATGCATGTGATAACAGGACGGAAGTATTGTTGGGAGAACATGGGAATTATTCAGTACGAATCTGGATCCTTTCACACAAATAATTGTTTTTCTACACCATTTATTAGCGTTCTGTTATTAGTTTAAAGTTGTAAGCTATGCAATCAACGAACTGGATGCCGACACTTGTCATCTTGATCATGTAAGAGATGATGTACTTAGATTGACGGCTTCTTTGGCCAAGCTTATTTGCTGATCAAACTGGTTTCTAAGCCCTTATTTGCCTAGACATTCAACAGTCGCTGTGATTCTGGCTCATGAGTACTATTACCGGTTCCTGGAAAGCTCTGGGACGAAGCTTATCATAAGTCGAGCTGGCCATAGCTCATAAACATTTCTGAGCACTTTTATGTTAGCGTAGTCAAACAAAAGCTTGGTGGGCAAAGCTGAATGCTTGAGCTTCTGACTTGAATGAGACGTGGCGATAGCCACGTTATCCTAAATTTATTTATTAACCATTTGACTTTATGCATGATTCTCCCTAATTTCGTTATTCATCGTTAACTTTTCCTCCATTTTTTTAATACAGATCTCTATGATTGTCAATGAATATGAAAGTTTCCCTCTCCTTAGCTTGGCAGAGTTCTCCATGTGCAGGTAAGTGTAGAATTAGGCACATTTGGATCACTTATGCATGTGCTGGTTGCTGCATTGGGTGAGCCATTTATCTATATATATACCCAAGCAATTCAAGGCTCAGCTCATTGTAGAAAACATCAATCAGCTCCTTAATCTTCTCTTCTATTCCTCCATCTTCTTCACATTTTAAACAAGAAGAAGAATGAGGAGAGCAACCACCACATTGGTTTTTCTTGGATTTGTTTGTATTTCCGTTTGTGTAGACGCCTTTGTGCCTTCTGCGTGGACAACAGGCCATGCTACTTTCTATGGCGGTAGCGATGCATCCGGGACTATGGGTAAGTTCCTCCCTTTGGATTTCGATCAAGGAACCAGATTTCCCTCTCTCTGAGATGCACTTTTGGCTCGAATCAGCAACGGTCACAGTATGAGTTAGGCTTATACACATTTACCACAGCATTGTGAATGTGATCCTACCCTTAGTTTAAGCTTGATGGAGGAGGTCTAGAAATGTTGTTTGTATCCTGATGTACATCCTCATGCCAATACATATTTATGAGTTGAAGCGTGTAATGAACTGGTGCGTTGCAGTTTTCATATCATGGTGCCAATTCAGAAAAATGTTCCAGTTTGTGGTAGAATGCGTAATAACGTTATTAGAATCTGGTTCTTATTAGAATCTGGTTCTTCTTGTTGAATGATCTAAAATGGTGGTTGTTATGGCAGGTGGAGCCTGCGGATACGGTAACTTATACTCGACCGGCTATGGGACTAGGACTGCAGCTCTGAGTACCGCATTGTTCAATGATGGTGCTGCTTGTGGGCAATGCTATAAGATCATCTGTGACTATAAATCAGATCCCAAATGGTGTGTCAAGGGAGTATCTGTCACGGTCACGGCGACAAACTTCTGCCCTCCGAATTATGCTGAGCCAAATAATGATGGAGGCTGGTGCAATCCACCCCTTCAGCATTTTGATATGGCTCAACCTGCATGGGAAAAGATCGCAATCTACAGTGGCGGCATTGTGCCTGTCTTATTTCAAAGGTTAAAATTCTCAAATCTCAATAGAATCTATCTGCATTTCAATTGGAACTTTGAAGACAATCATATTTTTATTAATAGTAGTTTGAAGCTGTAACCATGTATGTTGACCCATGTTAAATATGATACACCACAGGGTACCGTGCAAGAAGCATGGGGGCGTGAGGTTCACCATCAACGGAAGGGATTACTTTGAGCTGGTTTTGATCAGCAATGTCGCCGGAGCGGGATCAATTCAATCTGTCTCGATCAAGGGGTCAAACACGGGATGGACATCCATGTCGAGAAACTGGGGTGCCAATTGGCAGTCCAACTCCTACCTCAACGGTCAATCTTTGTCCTTCATAGTCACGACCACAGATGGAGAAACGAAAGAGTTCAATAACATTGTCCCTGCAAATTGGCAGTTCGGCCAGACCTTCTCGAGCCCAGTACAGTTCACCTGAATAACACAAGCAGTAACCTTATTAGTTTGCGGTTTCAAAAGGTTTTCTTTGATAGGCAGAGGCATGATTTGTATTTAATTATTTTTGGTCTTGTGAAGCAGCCCGCCGGTGTATACTGTATATGAAATGTTACTATATAGGCGCATCCGATCGACTTGGATGGAAGGTGCTTTTGAGATGACGATTATTTCTAGGCAAGTAACGTTGCCTACTGTATACTACAGATAGTTTGGTTATACAGAAGTAATAAGAGGCCGTGTCAGCTACTGCTTCAGCGTGTAATATAGCATTGTACACATATTTCTCATCGTGACAGGACCACATAGGAGGTTGTTATTGTCGTTTATACTTTGATTATATCAAGTGATTTTTTGGTTTCTGATAGAGAGTCATTTTACCTCTGATTCATCGATGTTGTTTCTCTGGACCTGTCGTGAATTGTCTCTTGTTACAGTTGATGAGCACATCTATGAGACAGCACTACCACAGCAAAATTCAATCATGCTTTCAGATTGCACCCTTGTATATGTAAAAGAATACCTTCTGCGGCCTAACATTAAAGCACTGACATCCATTTCTGTAGCTTTTGATAATCGTTATGCATAGTACTCATCCTGCTATACAACGTTTTTGTCATGGAAGCAATAGTCATGTTTTGGGCTTCTAAATATTTTTGTGGGCTTGAGCTATAAAAGCCCATTCTTTTGGCCGAATGTGTACACTTGAGGGAATTGATACATTCATCACCGTGGGCCAAGACCTGCGAACTGATAGCAAGCCCAACGGCCCAGGAAGAGTATAAGAAAACGAGCTATTCGATAGAAAAAGAGTGCTCACCAAGGAACAATTTTATTAGAAGAAAACAAACACTTTATACTTCGGCCTATTTCTTTCTTTCTCTACTTCTTCTTGCTCTTGGAGATTACAAGAAAGAGTTCGGTTTTTCCTAGCTCAAAAACTTCTCCTTAAATAAAAGACAAGTCTCCCTTACGTTTTCCATCATTAACACAAAAAAACTCCACCGCAATTAACTTCAAGCTAACATTAACTTCAATCAAAATGTGTTTGGTTTGCAAACACTCCCCCACAAACACGTTTTGTCATTTTGAGCAGAATCTTGAGCTTCTCGAACACAGTAGTCTTCAATGGATTGGTGAAGATATCTGCAACTTGTTCGTCGGTGCTGCAAAAGACTGTCTTCACTCTCTTTCTCTTCACTTGGTCCTGCAAGAAAGGAAACCGTGTCTCAATATGCTTTGCTTCTTCCATGCCCCATTGGATTCTTCGCTAGTTCAATGGCAGACTTATTGTCGATATATAAAGTTGTAGGCTCCTTTAGTTGAACATTCAGCTCCTCCATCAAGTTTCTGAGTCAAATAGCTTAATAAACACAACTCATTGCAGCGACGTACTCAGCTTCACATGTTGACAGGACAACCATCGATTGCCTCTTCGATGACCAAGAAAATGCAGCAGATCAAAAGTAGAAGACATAACGTGAAGTGCTCTTTCTCTCATCAAGATCACCTCCATAGTCAATGTCTGTATAGACAGTCAATCTTGGATCCTCTGTCGATATATAGAGAAGTCCTTCATTGATGCTCCCCTTGACATATGTCAGAATCTTTTTTACCGCCTTGAAATGCTCTTACTTCGTCTCCTCCATGTATCTATTCACCAGTCCAACAGCATATATGATGTCAAGTCTGATGATGGTAAAGTACCACAGACTCCCAACAAGACTCTTGAACAGACTGGAATCCACGGGACTTCCTGGTGAATCAAGACGCAGCTTTAGTATAGTCTCAACAGGGGTATAGGTAGGATTGCAATTGCTCATGTTGAACTTCTCGAGTATGTGCTCAACATATTTCTTTTGGAAAATAAAGATTCCTTCTTCGGATTGTTTCACCTTCACACCAAGAAATTAGGACATCTCTCCTATGTTAGTCATCTCAAACTCTTTCGTCATCGACTTCTTGAATTCTTTGAACATCTTTGGGTTGCTGCCGGTGAAGATCATATTGTCCACATAGAGACATATGACCATAATATCTCCTCCGCTCTTCTTGGTGTATAAAAAAAGCTCATGGGGACTCTTTTGGAACCCATTCTTGTCGAAGTAGGAATCGATCCGCGTATTCCATGCCCTAGGCGTTTGCTTTAACCCTTATAATGCCTTCTTCATCTTGTACACCTTGTCTTCTTGACCTCTCTTCTCATAACCTGACGGTTGCTGTATGAACAACTCTTCTTCCAAGTAGTCATTTAGAAATACCGATTTCACATCCATCTGCTAAATACTCCATTTGAACTGTGCAGCTAGTGCAATGATCAGGCTAATGGTGTCCACCCTTGCTACCAGAGCAAAAACTTCTTCATAGTCAACGCCTTCTTGTTGAACGTATCCCTTTGCGACTAGCCTAGCCTTATACTTCTCCACCTTGCCTTCTTGATTGGTCTTTGTTTTGTACACCTATTTGACTCCAATAGGCTTATGTCCTTTTACCAGCGTCGTCAACTCCCAAGTGTGATTTCTTTTGATTGAATCGATCTCCTCATCCATGGTTTTTCTCCATTTTGATTCTTGTGCAGCTACATTGTAAATGATCGGATCACATTCTGTCAACAAACAGAATTACGAGTAATCTTTCATCCTTTCAATGGGCTCAGTCTCGTCATATAAGTCTCTAAGATTTCTCATCTTTCGAGATGCTCCCCTTGAAGAGCTGTCTTCACTTGAGCTGGAAGTTGATGACGTCGTTGATGACAAAGGCATAGAGATAACTAGTGACGAAGCCGGGCTAACTAGTGCATCTTGGGTTTTTTCGAGACTCTCATCTAATGCATTGAAAAATATTGCTTTTTTCTTCTCCTCATCGCTCCAATGCCAGTAGTGTTCTTCATCGAACTCGACGTCTCTTGAGATAATCAGCTTCTTGGTGACAGGATTGTACGCCTTCGTCCTCCTGTCATATCCAACGAAGATGCATTTCTCATCTCGATCATCTAGTTTCTTTCTTCTCTGCTCTGGAAGATGTGCATATGCTATGCACCCGAACACCTTCAAATGATTGACGCTTAGCTTGAGATCGCTCCACATCTCCAAAGGTGTCATGAACCGGACACTCTTGGTCGGACATCTGTTGAGAAAATACACAGCATAATCAACAACCTCTGCCGGTAAGTCTTAGGCAAGTATTGACACTTCATCATGCTTCTGGCCATGCTGAGGATGGTGCGGTTCTTCCTCTCTGCATTTTCGTTTTGTTGCGATGTTTAGTCTGCTATGAGTTGATGGATAATCCGGTTTCTCTTATAGAATTCTTCAAACTCCTTCGAGTTGTATTCTCCGCCACGATCAGATCGGAGCACCTTCAAGTGGTGTCCGCTTCGCTTCTCTGTCATCTCCTTGAATTCTTTGAAAGCTTTTAATTTCTGCTTTAAGAGATAGATCCAGTATTTTCTGCTATAATCATCAATAAAAGTCAAGAAAATATTTATTATCTCCGAACAAAGTAACCTCAGATGGTCCAGAAATGTCGGTATGAAACACTCGAATAGCTGCGTTGCTCTCCTTGATTTTCCAACAGGAAAGCTCATCCTATGTTGCTTGTCTTTTATACAACCTTCGCATGGCTGAACTTGATGGTCGATCTTGGGCAGCCCCTTCACCATATTCTCCTTCCAAAGAAGATTGATACCACTGAATGCTAGATGTCCTAATCTCAAGTACCAGAGCCATGACTCGTTCTTAATGATAGACTTGAGACAATTAACGGAGGTAGTGGTGATATTTAAGGTGAATAGTCTATTTCTAGACATTTTTACTCTGCCTATTGTTTCACCTTTGATCATGATGGTGAGAGTTAGATCCTTCATTGAGATCTCATATCTCTTTTCAAGAGTTGTCCCAAACTTAGGATATTAGTTTGTAAGGCAGAAATATAGTAGACATTAGAGATGTACCCCTCGTCACTTGCTTTTGTCTTGATCAGGATATCACCTTTTCCTTTAATGGAGACCTTCGAATGATCTCCGAAAGTGACTTCACCATTGACTGACTTGTCTAACTTTATGAAATACTCCTTGAAGCCGCACATGTGATTGCTTGCTCCTGAATCTAGAAACCAAGGATGTTGATTTTTGCTTTCTTGGTCCTTGGACACCAAGAGAATAGTTGAGCCATCTACTTGCTCATCTGCTGCAAAGTTGCTCTTCTTTGCTATATTCTTCTCATGTTTGCTACAACAGTCATAATTATAATGACCATATTTGACACAATTGAAGCACTGGATTAGAGATGTGTCTCCTTGGTTGTATGTACCACGACCTTGACCTTGTGCTCCTCGGCATCTTCCTCGAAGATTTGATTACTCCCGATTAGCCTCATGGTCTTGACCATCATAGCTGCTTTGGAAATCTTGTCTTCCATGTCCTTTGTTAGGACTTGCCTCTAGAGGCTCCTCTTCCTCGTCATCCTCAGCCTCGACCTCGTTGTCCATCGTCTCGAACGTTTAGCTGACTTTGGAGAGGTTACTCCAAGTTATCACCTTGGCTCTGGTTCTGATTCCTTCTTTACTCATGAGCTTATAAAGAACTTTGTAATTCGTCGATGAAAATAGTCGAGAGATCCTTTGACTCTTCGATCACAATAATGTAATCGAATTTCGAGGTCAAGGATCTCAAGACTTCCTCCATTATTCTCATATCATCAATTGTCTCATTGTTTCTTTTCATTTGATTCGCCACCATTTGAACTAGACTGAATCAGTCAGCAATCGGTTCTCCATTTTTCATTTTCAAGTTTTCAAACTTTGCCCCCAAAGCTTGAAACTGCACCTTTTTAACTTTGTCTGTACCTTGATAAGAGTTCCTCAGAACCTCTCATGCTAACTTCGAAGATTTCGCATCAGAAATCTTCTCAAAGGCGACTCATCTATCCCTTGTTAGATTAAAAACAACGCCATCTTGTCTTGCTTTCGTGACTCCTTTAGCTCAGGTTTCTGAGTGTTTGATAAAGCTGTTTCAGCAGCTTGCAACTCTATCTTGACATGAGCTCCCCATAGATCTTGGGAATCAAGCAACACCTTCATTTATATGCTCCTATTATCATAATTGGACTTCGTCAGCTTCGGGATTTAAGGTTGGATCATGTTCACCATCTCTTAGATCTCTTAGGAACGCGGGATCGTGCTATCTCTGATACCACTTTGATAGAAAAAGAATGCTTATATGAAGGAGCAATTTTATTTGAAGGAAACAAACGCTTAAGCTTGGACCTATTTCTTTCATTCTCTACTTCTTCTTGCTTATGGAGATTACAAGGAAGAGCTTGGTTTTTCCTAGCTCAAAAACTTCTCATTATATATAAAACAAGATTCATATGGTGCTAAAGTTGGCTTCAATTTTATTCATATTAAGGGTTAAGGGTGTTAATCGGGACAGGTCGGTTTAATCGGTTCGTTTTTTACAACCCAAAATCAAAATCGAACCGATTAATTAGTCGGTTTGAAAATCAAAACCAAGCCCATTTATTAATTGGTTCTTTTTTTTGTTTTTAAACCGCTTTGTTTGTACGATTTTTTAGCAGTTTTTTACGGTTTCGTTTTAAATATTTTGAGATTCTAATTATATATATCGTTCATTAAAATAACTTTTAAAATTTATACATGTTTGTAAAAATGAATTAGATATATCGAGTTAAAAAAAAAAAAAGACATAAATTATACTAAAAGTATACAAAAAATTATCCAAACATACAGTTTTGAAAAATTAATTGCAAAAACATCCATGCAGAATTTTAATTCCCAAAACATACAATTTGAACGTTTATTTCTCCTTCTCCCACAATCTCATCTTCCTCATCATTCTTCTCCTCATCCTGCTCCCATTCTCCCTCTCCAACCTCTCCGTCTCCACATCCGTCTTCCTCGCTCTTCGCTCCGTCGTCGTCGGTCGCACCTTGACCCTCTGGTTTCCTTCCGTCACCTCCATCGCCATGTCTCCGTGTTGGATAATAATAGTCCCAGGTGCATGATAAAGCTCAAGCACTCTTCTGATCGGTCAGTCTTCTCAGGCAAGCCATAGCCATAAGGATTCTTGGTATAGTCCAGTTACACTGATCACGACATATATCTTCGATCCAATGTTTGATAGGTTCATGAGATTTTCAAGTGGATTTATATACGAAATATTGACGATGGGGGATGTAAGGAACGTGTTCGACGAAATATCTGAGAAAAATAATATTGAACAAATGTTAAACTATTTTGTTGTAAAAGTTTTGTGTTTTTTTTGGCATTGTTTTCTTCATCATTAGAATATTTTTTTGTAGTACAGCATGTGTGAATAAAAATATTTTTTCTGAGTGCCTGAGTAAAGTGTCGCCCTGTTTGGAAACAGAGCATCTGAGTAAAGTGACGCCCTATTTTGAAACAGAGCGTCTGAGTTAAATGATGCTCTGTTCCGACGAGGTGGTTGGATTCCGACGACGTCTCTAACGAGGTGGCCGGATCATAGTGAGGTTTCAAGCGAGGTGGCCGGATTCCGATGAAGTCTCTGACGAGGTGACGGATTCCGGCGACGATGGTCGAATTTCGGTCAAGATTCCGAAGACGGTGGTCGGATTTCGATCAAAAATCCCGCGACGGTTGGGTGATGGTAGGGGTTGGGGTAGAGATGAAAATAAGATTAAGGATTTAAATGAGATGAGTGAATTGTATGTTTTTGGAATTTAGATTCCTTATGTATCTTTTTGATATTTTTTCAAGTTTTTCTATTTTGGTTAAAAACCCCAAAAGTATATGAACAAATGATTTTCTTATTAACTAAGTAAAAAAATATTCAATAAGAAAAATAGAAAATATGACTGAAGGGTTTTATTTTCATTTCTAACAAAAAATAAATAAATAAAGACAATATCCATAATACTGAGGAAATTATGTTATTTTAGGTTTAAAATAATGTATGTGTTTGATATTTAAACTTAACAATCTTATATAAAACAATTACGATAATTAATTTTAAACGGTTCGATAAACGATCATGAACGTTTAATCGGTTTATCATCGTTTCTCGGTTCGATTCGGTTTTAAACCGTGAATTTATTTTATAAACCAAAAATCGAACCATTTAATAATCGATTCGGTCAGTTTCGGTTTATCGTTTTCGATAGCATTTCGATAATCGATTCATCCTCCATTTTAACAGCCTTAATTAATATCTCCCTTACGTTTTCCATCATTACAACAAAAAAAACTCCACCGCAATTAACTCCAACCTAACATAACTTCAACCAAAACGTGTTTGGTTTGCAAACACTATTTGTATCAAAACAAAACAGCATACCCGCATAATCTCGTTGCCTATAAAAGATGAGATGACAAAATGTGAAAGAATAAGCATATTACTTGTGTAATCATATTACTTGTGTTTATATGATAAGAGACATATTATTCGTAATTTATCACTTTACGAAACAATGGTAATGTGTTCATCCTGTTGTTCATGAAGCTTGAAATTCAAAGCCAACAGTTACATGTGAAAGAATAATCTTATAAATTGAAGATATATATATAGTCCTGTTTCAATCAGTATATGTTTATCATTTAATCAATAATTCTCACGAAATTAAAAACAATATGATAGAGTTCTTTCAACATTTTGTTTCCTTTTCTAGAAGAAAAATTTTATACACATCAATAAAAAAATGTGTATCATATTTCATGAATTTAATACTCATTTTTGCACAATTATTAATCATCAATGATAAGGATAGTTCATCAACATTTCTCGCAGCCTCTTTTTCTTTTTGCCTCTTTTTCTCTATGCCTCTCTTTTTGATATTTTCGTCTTATTTTTAGATAGTGGTTATTCCTATGATGTCTGTTCAGATAGTGATCGTAATAGTAGATGGTCCTCTATCTATCACACACACCAACGCAGCATATTCCAGCTATTTAGCTGCGTCACATTTTTGCGCGTCAACTGATCAATCATACTACTACAATTCCTTTCCCTCTTTTTCTTTATCCTTATTATGAGGAAATTATAACGGAGTTGCAATAAAGAATCGTCGCAGTTGAGTTTGAGAACAGAATATGTGTTGTCAATGATAATGATCGTTGCTTGAGTCTACACTAAATCACCAAATTACTAGTATTATATTTGTATATGCTATTAGGATAAGGCGAATATTTTGAATACCGGTGTTTTGTATATGATCAGAGATTTGAGTGTCTAAATCCTAAAGAGGCTCGATGATTTTTCTGAGGATCGTTTACAGTATATGTCGTTGCATATATTCCCTCCATTACAATATACAATACTTATTCCTTATAAATTAAATCGTTTCAATTAAATTATAATTTCTATTTTGAAAATTTTATTTTTATAAAAATATCAAAACATCTTTATCATTTAGTTTACATCACATCAATTCACCTCATTACTTTTTCTTTTCTTTTTATTTTTCTCACTCCTATCACTCACAAAACTCAAAAGATAATTTAATTTTTACATAAAAAAATACATAAATAAATTATTGTATCAAATCAAATAATTATAATTATGTGTAAACGGAGGGAATATGTTTTTTTTTCAACCTCCCATAAAAATTACTCCGTAACTGTATTGATTATACACTGCAAAAAATGGGTTATGCAAATATGCATTGCGAGCACACCAAATTCAACAACCGATACTAAGCTGCCGAGAAAGCTACTGCACCTTCTGTTCCATAAATAATCCTCCCCTCCTACAAGAACTAGTACGCTCAAAAGACTTACTATTCCCCACTTTCAATTATCCCGAATACTTGAGATGTCCTTATATCAAATATCATAATAAGATATATATAAAACGCTGCATGAAGCGATAGTACATTTGTATGAGCGGGGTTTTCTGTCCAACTTGTTTAATTAAGTAAAATCAATTAATCAAGGTATTTAAATTTATTTCTCTAATTGTTTTTAAATTGGAATGAATAATGACTTCCATCTTAATGATTGTTTGTTTGAAGGAAAAAGAGTTAAAGAGAAAACCGAAGAAGATTTAGGTGTTTGAGAAGACACATACAAAGAAGGACGTCGCGAGCCTGACGAGGTGGTGTGGTGTAACGAGAGATCGAAGAAGGCTGTGGTAAACTTAGTGCTTTTTTCCTTAGATTGTAACTCCTCATTTATTAATTTTATTTTTGTTTCTTAACTTATTGAATAATTTTGTATTCAAACAGATAGTATCCGACTTATAATTGTTTTTTTTTTTTTTTTACAAACTTACTACTCCGAACTAGAGAGGGAGTATATGGATGAGTTATTTGTAGAAACGTAGCCCGGTACGAGCAGACCGAGAAGGAGATTAGCGATGAGAAGAGCCGACCGTTCCTCCAGGCGACAAGGGCAAGAAGGGGGGCGTGTACGGTCTTGGGTCCTCCAGTTCCATGCTCTAATCGAAGGACACGCTGTCCTCGAATAGAAAGACGTCTTCCTCAATAGGTCGACGTGAAATTGTCGAGTTAAAGGAGAGAAATGAGATGTTGACAGCACACATTGACGAGCTGACACAATTGATCCAGCGACCCTCGCAGCAGTATCAATACGGTAGCAGCCCCCTTGATCGATCTCTTCACCATCATCGGGATTCACCTTCGCCCCCCCCCCCCCCCCCCCCCTCGACGGGACGGTCGAGTAGACTAAGGCATATTAGATTTCATGTTTGGATATTATGTTGGACATTTTTTGTTATTCGAACGAAGTTGTATAATTTGTGGTTTAAACATCGATTTGACATGTTTATTATTGTTGTGATGATGGTTTGCAACCCCAAAAATGTATTTTAGGTGTATGGATACATGTATATAGCAGACAGGGTTCAAATTCAGCTATTTTTCCTCTTTAAAACCACATTTGCGATGGATCACAACTGTTTCGTCACAAATTAGCGACTACATTTGTCTCAAAATAACCCACTCCAGGAATGAGGATTTGCGACGGTTGTCATATTTTCGTCAAAATCAGCGATAGAATGTGTCGCAAATCAACGACCGTCAGGTCCTCCATCGCTAACTACCTGGAAAAAGGTTCTGCGATTGACATCTATCCGTCGCAAACTAGCAACTGTGACCGTCGCAAATCAATGACGCCTTCTAAACTTCCGTCGCTAAATTGATTAGCGACTAGCTTATTTGCAAAGTCAATTTCTATTGCAAGTCCATCGCAAAATCCTATTTGCGACGGAAATGGCTGTCGTAAATCGACCGGATTTTTGTAGTGATATAAATTTTCGTGTCGGATTAATCGTTGTATTTATTATAGGACAGAGGGAGTATTAAGTTGTAAGGAACCACAAATTATTTTATCCTAACTTCACTACCAAGTACCTTGCATATATCTTCCATTTATTGTGTTTGATTACTCTTAAAAATTGTCCAAAATTTGATGACCATGGTCCATGGTCCATGAGGCCATGACCTCTGAGATTATGGCCTTGATCAAAATAATTAATGTTGTAACCCTAAATTATCATACCTATATATGTACCCTGTCACATTAATTCAGCTAAAAGGCCTATATATAATACTGTTGCCTGATAATATTGCATTTAAGCGAGCATAGCTACATGATCACATATGCCTATATATGGCATTTATGCGACTACAAGGTATGATATGCACGATGAACTAAATTTGGTCTCTATTATATCAAGATGATTGATATGGCGATCGAGACAGAGGGAGCTATAGGTGGGGGGGTATGAGAAATGTTACTATGTCACTAATTAAAATGCATGAAAGATTATGAGTTTATCCGATCAACATAGTACAAAAAGATGAGTAGAATGAAGCAACCACGCTGGCCAAAACGACACCCATAATATTGCTCATTTTGGGGTTGCAACAAATTTTTTTTAATACCACGTTGCATTTTTAGCGTTCCAGCTGGCATATCCAGCTAGCATTTTGTCAGATTTTGTTGTCCGATGTGGCCCATACTCTATCTGGTTCAACACGGTATTCTATGGTTATTCCGTGCCAATTTAATTTCAAATGTTTGATTTTGCAATTATGATATGCGTACGATAAAATATATTTTTTTATAAATTTAATGTTAAACATCAATGATTTTATAAGTTACATATTTTAATATAATATATGTTGCAATATGATCAAATGTGATTTGATATGAAAACAAGACTCATATTCATACGTATATAATAATACAAAATACGTATATGTTATAATTAAATTAAGACGGAAGGAAAATATTCTTAGACCAACTTATAAGGTTGGTTAGATAATTTGATACGAACGAAATAGCAAAAGTAAGCATTGTAAACTTCTCTATAATATTTAGGATCGACGACAAATCCTGGCCTTTGAAAACTGATCGATCGCTCCTGCTCCGGCAACCCCTATATGAAAAAACGTCGTTGGATCTGTAGTAATCGATTGATTCGACTCAAATTTTGACAAGGAGAAATTACCCACTATAAAAAACTGTATCTTTTTGCGATGGAATAATTCCATCGCAAAAAGAAAAAATTCCGTCGTAGAAATAAATTGCGACGGAATATACGACGGATTACGCCGTTGCAACAAATGACGTCGCAAAATCATTATTTTGTAACGGATCCATCGCAGATTCAAATTTCCTGCGACGAATTGACTTTTTTCGTCGTAAAATATTGTTTTTAATATTAATTTGTTCTGCAACGGATTCCGTCGAAAATAGTCATTCAAATAATTTCTTAATACCAATTAAATAAATGAAAATAAATGTTTTTTATGCGACAGATTCCGTCGCAGTAGTAAACACTGCGACGAAAACATAGGTATAATTTCTTAATACCAATTAAATAAATGAAAAGAAATGCAGTAGTTCATGAACTCTGCAACAAATTCCGTCGCAAACATAAGTATAATGTATTTCGAATTTAATTGTATTTTACGACCAAATCCGTCACAGAATGTTAATTCTTTTAAAAGAAAATAATTGATAATTGTAAAAACTCACTAAAATACTTGTTTAACGATTACAATTTTAAATAAAATCCTTAAAAAAATACATTCCAAAATCATATAGCATAGAAAAACAAAGATAAACATATAATTAGAACAACGCTACATATGTCAATGGCCGGCTAAGTCGGGATGTCGCTACGCCGGAGGGCAAGAATCATCATTTGGAACCGGAGAGAATCTACGCATATCAGCACCAGCCTCTGCCTCACAGGTGGAATTGGGATCCGCGCCCATCTGCCTTATCAAGAAGGCAATCTGAGCCTGTATCTGCTCTATTGTTTGATTCTGGGTAAGCACCTGCTGCTGCAACGACTGATACTCCTCCAAAGATACTCTTGAGCCACGAGTAGACTATAACTATGATATAAAGATAGCAGAAAGCTGGTTCTTCGGATAGAACTGACTGACAGCCGATCCAATATCGTAAACCCTTCCCTTCTATGGCTTTGCGACCTCGAGGTATGTCTGAGAAGCGGCTACTGCAAGTTACTGCTGAGAGACCTCCGGATCCATTGACGAATCGGCCTGCGACTCTGGATGTTGAGCGAATCGTTCCAAAAATGAATCCTGCGAATCGCTCCAAAAATGAATCTTGCGAATCTCATAATAACAAGATAGAAAAAAAACTAATAATGAACATAATTAAAAGGTAACAATTAGTGAAATAAATGGCTTCAAAAATCTTACCCGAAAACGGATAGTCGTTTCGTCGACCATGGGAATGTCAGCTTATGACTTCCCCATTAGTATTGCTTCCACAATGCTCGGAGTACCCGACTTCTTATGGGTCTCAAACTTTGTCGTCTTTCTCTTTAAACCAACCTCCTGAAAAATATTTCAAATAATAAATATGATAACATTTTATGAAACACACGATGTCAAATAATTTAACTTAAATATAAATACTTACCATTCTCTCTGCGACGGCGAGGGTGGACACACAACCCTGGAAATGTATAGCATGTCCCTGAGATCGGTTCCTTGAGTTAATTCTCGATCTCTCCATGATCTCAGGGGACATGCCATATCGTTCCATGAGGTGTAGACCAACATCGACACTGATCCAAGGGACTGGACATGCTTAAATGTCGTCGCAGCCCTGAAAAACCAGTCGCGCTCTATACACGGAGTCCCGCATATGCGCATCCAACTTGGTCTCCCAAGCTGCATGTATTTAGGAGTCAAAGGAGGAATCCCAAGAAAATAAAGTCTGCAATAAAGAAAAAATAGCTTATGAACTATATATATTAGAAGGACTAAAAAAATGAACATAAACGAATGAAAAATTAAACTTAAACACATACCCGAAAATATCCGAACATACGATCCCGAATAACCATGGGGACCTCTCTAAAATTCATCCATGCCTCCTCATAGAAAGTTTGGAATAAAGCAACTGTCCCTCTGACTACATCACCGTGATGAAACCTACAAATTATTTAATAAAGTCAATGATATTAGGAAATATAGGAAAAATTAAATATGAAAGAAAGTCATGAAGATTGAAACATGAAAAAATTTATACCAATGTGTGTCACGATATAGGGGACTGTTAGGATCAGGATGTGTCCGGTGAAATGCACGAAACGTCTACTACCAGCTCCAGATGATTGTCCGACGGTAGATATCCGTGGAGATGGCTGAGATATCTCCGCTGGCTCTCGAATCGAAGCATCAAATCCTGAGACTAGCGCCATGATGTCAAACTGAGAGGACCCTTGGTCTGCTACCCGTGAAGTGATCTCATTGTCAAGATCGGAACATCGATCCTGGCTCCTCCTTCCACGAGAGACTGACGCTGCACGAGATCCTGAGCCTCCACGTGAGGCTCCACGCCTCCCTCTAGATTCAGAAGAAGAAAACATCTGAAATAATACGAAATAAGTTTAGTTTGTGTTACTTTGCTATGCAATTAAATTTACAAGTGTTAAACTTATGTCATTTTTATATTTTGAAAAACAGTTTTGCATTAGGAAAACTTTTAGTCCTCTTCGTCAGCATCCTCCCCATCCTTATCATTCTGATCATCCTTCCCGATACCGTATATCCTCAAACATGCTCTAACGTTGGATTAGGCTTACCGTTTATATATGTTGTGTCTATTCAAGATAATTCAAGATCTATATATATATTTTTAATATTTTTGTTGTATCTGATGTGGATAATTAAACTATTCTCAATAGTGCCATCAAGACATTGAAATGAAAAACTAATTAAAGTGATCTCGTAGCAAGACTTATTGACTTTTCTTCCGATATGTCGATCAACATTATCCATGTGCAAGACCATGAAGCATATATGTCTGGTTGGCTGAGAGGAAATATCAATATCATGAACATTATCGTCAGTGAAACATAAGCAGAAATTAATACGTGCATGTGCTTTTGCTCTATGCACAGTCTAATATGCAAGCGAGTGGTTTTTTATGGTTCGTGATATGGCATTTTATCCATGACTAACATATAGAAAATATACAGTGTAAACTATAATCAGAGCCACATATATATACGTCACTTGAGGTGAAAAAAGAACCCCATTTATGTGATGGTCAAATTGGGTTGAGTTTAACTCATCAAATGTATATTGTCCAATACATAAAAGCATGACATGTTTGTTTAAACTTTCTTTTACTATTTGTCAACGAAGTAGCTAGTTATAAGTGCGTGTGTTTTAAACCTTCTAACTTTTTTGAATTGATCAATGTTGAAATCAGAGTACTTTACAATCGATTTATTTGTAACCACATGGAACTTTAGTTTCGTCATGTTATACTCCTGTTTTTTTTATTGATCCATTTTGAAAATCCCTTAATGATACCCAACTTCATCCATATTAGAATTTTCTCATCGAATGAATAGGAGAAAAATTACTTCATTTTTTCGAGTTTAAAGACAGAAGTGAAAACCAACATCTATTGTCCAAATGATTATAAAAAGTTAATACAAAAATTTCGAATACAGGTCATATGAATAGAGTAGATAGGTGACAGGATATCTTAATTCCCTTCTTGGATCATTCCTCATAAAATCAAAATCTTAGACATATCACTTCAATAATAATCATATTCCCTTCATCTTATATTATAAACAATCAATTGATTCAGCATGAAAATTCAGGTAATGTCATGAACTTGATTATATTCTCTCGATTTTATAATATATGTATATAATATTTATTTATTTTGATATTTTAAAATATAAAAACAAAGGCGTTATAGGAGTAATTGAAACCGCGTACATAACTACTCACTTTCCTCCTTTTTCACATCTCATTATATCCATGCGGCCGCCCTGACGCCAAAAAGCTAAGCTTGATCTTAGTTTGACCATGACAAATGCTTGAATTGATCACAGCAGTCTCACACTAATTTGTTGGACATGGTGTTCGAGAAAGGTAACAATTTGATCTATTCAGTGCGAAAATAACATGAAATACGGAGTCATATTCATATATATTTTTGCTTTATAATTATTATAACATGTATGTTTTTTGTTTTATTTTATACGTATGAATATAAGTTTCGTTTTCATATCAAATAACGTTTGATCGTTCCGCAACATGTATTAGGTTAAAGTACGTAATTGTCACGAAAAATTTATAAAAACTACGTTTGATCGTCGTTACATACGTATCAAACTTTTTACATCGACACGCGTACAAAATCAAGACATTATAATAATTCCAGAATGGATTGAAAAAGAAAATGAATTTTGGATTTATTCAAAGAATATTTAATCTTAACCAACCTGGGTTGATTTAGTGATATTCGACTCAATTTTCTTTTTGAAGATTTTGGACTCGAATCCCACTGACCTAAAAAAAATGTTTAACCTCGGTCTCTGACTATCAAATCTTCGGATCTAAAACCCCAATCCCTTTTGGGGCCAAATACCTCCCATCTCTATAATTTTTAGTATCATATCTTTCAAAACCAAGTTGTGTACCGTCCGATTTGCAACTTCTACTACATCTGATGTAGTTAAGTTCAATAGACTTCTGTAACTCCGATATAAGTTCAAACCTTCGCTTGGGCACTCAGTGAATGTTAAGCCTCAATCTCTCTCGGACAGCGCAATGTAAGTTCGACAGACTTTCGTAACTCTGATGTAAGTTGAAATCTCTACTTGGGCAACGAAGAAGTACGTGACAATAGAAATACAGTAGAAGTTTTTCTTCTTCTTTTTTCTTTTTCCTTTTTCTTCTTTTTGTCTCCATGGTCCAAAGTTCTTACCCAAGGTGATCTATGGGTCAGTTTTATGTCCACATACCTGAAATTCTTCAATTCTCATGTACAAAGTGGAAAATTTTAAAATAAACGTAACTGGTGGTTGAAGCTCATTTACTGAACACCCACAGCGTCTCGTGGATGGATTTGACACTTGTCATCTAACCAGGACGCAGCTACCAGCCACCCGCGACTACCACTGGACTTTGGAGCGGGTCCTTGTAGTACGAGTGCTTATTTTCCACCTTTCAGTTACTACAGTTTTTTTTTTTTTTTTAAATTATGTAAAAAATGATACACTCCCGTTCCACCTCATGTATTTCTATATTATAAATCATATTTTTTATTCAAATTATCCTAAAATATAATCAATATATCATATTTAGTAATTTTTTTATATAAAAAATATCAAAATAAATCATTATCTATTACAATACACTCATCACCTTCTTCCTCCTCCTCTCTTATTCTCTCTCTTAAACCCCACTTACATCCCACTATCATTAAAAAAAATAATTTTTTAAACAAATCTCATAAAAATTCAATATATAAATAAATTTACGTATCGGATCAAAATGTTCTTTATATTTTGGAGGTAGTATCATTTAGATCAAAACATAGTATGTATTCCCTCCATCTCATATTTATTCAAACGTTTTGACCCGGCATGGATATTTATGGAAGTGTTGAATTTGTGTAAATTTTGATGAAGAAAGAATACTTTTTTTGTGATAGTGGAGTTTACTATAACATTTATGAGAGAAGATAGTGGATGTATTGTAACAGATAAGATTAATTTGATATTATTTTATGTAAAAAAATTATCAAAAAGAGAAAAGATTGTAATTCTTTTTAGACTGATTAAATAAAAAAATATTGTGATTAATATGGATTAAGGGAGTATATATTAAGACATCTTAATGACACAAGAAAATTTGTTCTTGTTAATGATAAGTTGTTTAAGGATTACATTGAATAAGTCAAAACATCATTAGCAATAAATATAGGAATAAAATTGACAAAAAATTTTAATTTTTGTTTAAATTATTTTTTATGATAAAAATATTTTGAAACTTCATTCAACTCTCCAAACGACAGTTAAATTGAAATGGAGAGAGTACTCTCTCTGTCCCAAATTATTCACAACACTTTGACTTTCATACTTGTCGAGACGAACTTAAACTTGTGTGGGTGGACGATCAAATATTATTTTTTATAAAATTTTCTTGAAACACTAATAATAGTTTTAATTTTGTATTTTCGTTCTATATATGTGACGTAATTTTCGTGTATAGTTAAGATAAAAAATCAAACTCCTCAAACTATATGTTAAATAATATTCTCTCTATTCTGTAAAAATTACAACACTTTGATCCAGATCGAGAATTTATGTATGTGTTGAATTTATATTGAATAATATTAAAAATATGATTTACTGTAGTAGTTGTGAGAGTAATTAATGGGTGTATTATAGTTGATTTGATGTTATTTCTTATCAAATTAAAAAATATTATAATTTTATAAAACATCTGAATAAGATAATTATTGTAATTTTCATGAAACAGAAGAAGTAAAAGTTACTTTTATGAATTTGTCTAAACACCAATAACCACTCAAATGTAATTTGATGACATGTTAAGAAAATATTTTCTCATCTTATTCAATAGGGAAACAAAAAAAATTCTTACAACAGTTGTTAAGTAATGTATGAAATCAAAATGTCGATTTCAATCTCTTGACATTTTTATAATATCAACAACGTATAAATTGAGTCAATCACGAAAAAAACTTGTTTGCCGCGTAACACTTTATCTGAATTTGGTTTCAAGTAGTCTTAGGTTTGAACATGGAGCGAAATACCACCGCAAAAACATTAGAATATGAAATTATCATTCAACAAACTTTAATCACAGCCTCACAAGGCAGCTTATAAAAAATGATTTCAGAGACAAATTCGCAAAAGGAATCTGATTAACAAGAGGAACATGTCCAACACGGGTCTTCCACGATACTAAATAAACTGCATTATTATTGTTAATCATCAGTTGATCTTAGTCATAATGTGATTAGGATCACAATAAGTTACTTTGTTTTAATTGTTCCTCATTTTAGCCGAAATTGTTTCTTTAACGACACACTTGCAACTTATTCCAAAAAAACATCCCAAGCTAAAAATTTGTTACTCAAAGAAAGAAAGGCATAAAGTCCCCCTCCAAGAGTTAAATCTGTTATCTGAAAGAGGAGCACTGTGTTGACTTTTCCCTTGCTTAATTTGCCATTCATAATAAAAACTACTAAAACGAAAAAATAATTCACATATTTACCTATCATAAACTTAAGAATCGTAAAACTGTGACATTAAAATTCATAGTTTGAAATAATCAATTACATTTAATGATAAATTTGTATACAAAAAAGAATACAAAATCCATACCCAAAAAAAAAAAGAATACAGAAGAGTTTTTTTTCTTTTCGTTTTAGAGGACTCTTATTCTTTTTCGTATATGTTTTTTTTAGCACAAATGTTTTTGGTTTTGAAAATAAGACTTGATTATCTTACAAGTTAGGTTAAACTTTCTCAAAATAAATACACAATTCAAACAGTCTCATTTTAAAATAAACAAAACGTCAATAAAATAAAAAGATTGTTTATTTTTTTCTAAAGTAGCAAGAAATTATCTACCACTCATCATTCCTAAAAATAATGGATCAAACACTCATCTTTAAACCATTATTTCAGGTGCATCTAAAAAGATCATGGACCATGTTACCACTTTCCCACCCCTCAACTTCAAAAACCCTTTACAAAAAACCAAACCCCAAAAAGCACCACCAAAACAAAAAAGAACAAAAGAAAAAGAAAAAGAAAAAGATCAAGTGGGACATTGAGCTGTGATTTAGCTGTCCCATTGATTCCTCTTCCTCCCATTTTCTCATTCATTCCCACACTCTCACACGCATCCCTTTTTATTATCACCACACCAGAGCAAGAACTCCAATTTTTTCTCAGATCTGAGAGTTTCCCAATTCACAATTAGCTTCTCATTTCTCCATGTCTCATCTAACATGAAGATAACAACCGCCGCCACCACCATTAATCTCCTACTTCTTCTCAATCTCTTTACATTTACACTATCATCGGCCCTCAGCCTCGGCCTGACAGACGCCGAGGCGACGCTGATCCGCCGCCGCCAGCTCCTCTACTACCGCGACGCCTTCGGAGACCGAGGTGAACATATCGCCGTGCCGCCTTCCTACCACTTCGCCAACACTCGTCTCCGGGACGCCTACATTGCCCTTCAAGCATGGAAGGCGGCCATCGTCTCGGACCCATTTAACTTGACCTCAAACTGGCACGGCCCCAATGTGTGCAACTACACGGGCGTGTTCTGCGCTCCGTACCCACCCGACCCGAGGATCTTGACGGTGGCCGGGATTGATCTCAATCACGGGGACATCGCCGGGTTCCTGCCCGAGGAGCTCGGGTTACTCAGGGACCTGGCGTTGTTCCACGTGAACTCGAACCGCTTCTGTGGGACAGTGCCACACAGGGTGAAGAGCTGGGTGCTGTTGTACGAGCTTGATCTCAGTAATAATCGTCTTGCGGGGAAGTTTCCGAATGTGGTGCTGACGCTCCCCTCGTTGAAGTACCTCGATATTAGGTTCAACGAGTTCGAGGGGAGCGTCCCCAAGGAGTTGTTCGATAAGGATCTCGACGCGATCTTTATAAATAGCAACAGGTTCCGGTTCGAGATCCCGGATAATTTCGGGAACTCGCCCGTGTCTGTGATAGTGGTCGCGAATAACCAGTTCGGAGGGTGTCTCCCCACGAGCATTGCCAACATGTCGAGGCTCAACGAGATCATATTGTTGAATAACGGGCTGAGATCTTGCTTGCCGGATGATATTGGCCGGCTGAAGAATCTGACCGTGTTCGACGTGAGCTTCAATGAGCTGCAGGGCCCGTTGCCGGAGTCAGTGGGCGATCTGATCAGCTTACAGCAGCTCGATGTGGCGCATAATTTGTTGTCCGGCGAGATCCCGGAGAGTATATGTGAGCTGCCGCAGCTGCAGAATTTCACCTATTCGTATAATTTCTTTACCGGGGAGGCGCCGGTGTGCTTGAAGTTGCCGGATTTCGATGATAGGAGGAATTGCTTGCCGGATCGGCCCAAGCAGAGATCTGACGGGCAGTGTACTGCGTTCTTGAAAAAGAAAGTGGATTGCAGCTCGTTCAAGTGTAGGCCTTTTGTGCCGTTCCTGCCACCGCCGCCACCTCCATCTCCGCCGTTGGCGTCCCCTCCACCACCACAGATCCTGTCTCCACCACCGCCCTCGCCGGCACCTAAGCCGCCGGTATTGTCTCCACCGCCGCCCTCGCCGTCACCTCAGCCGCCGGTGTTGTCCCCACCGCCGCCTTCGCCTTCAGCACCGGTACCAGTTCATTCACCTCCACCGCCACCACCCTCGCCATCACCGCCACTGCCAGTTTATTCACCACCGCCGCCTCCACCGTCGCCAGTCCCATCACCACCACCGGTCTACTGTCCACCACCTCCATCACCATCACCGCCGCCACCACCGGTCTATTATCCTCCCCATTCCCCTCCTCCGCCATCGCCTCTGCCGCCATCTCCGTCCCCACCTCCACCACCATCACCGCCTTCACCAGTTTATTCACCTCCACCGCCCCAACCATCGCCTCTTCCATCACCATCACCCCCACCGCCTGTCTATTATCCTCCGCATTCCCCTCCACCGCCATCTCCATCCCCGCCTCTACCACCACCAGTGTACCACTCACCTCCACCTCCTTCGCCAAGTCCTGCTCCACACCACTCACCTCCGCCACCGCCGCCATCTCCGCCACCCCCACCAGTCACACTTCCACCTCCAACCCCATCTCCTCCGCCACCACCGCCTCCTTCACCATTCCCACCACCTCCGATTTACTCTCCACCGCCTCCAGCTCACCCTCCATGTGAGCAGCCACCTCCGCCCCCACCATCGCCAGCACCTTGCCCTGAGCAGTCCCCACCACCACCGTCCCCCACTCCGCCGCTCCCACCGATCTTCTCGCCTCCTCCACCGCCACTATCTCCAATTCCTTGCCCGGAGCATTCCCCTCCGCCACCGCCACCTCCACCACCTCCACCAACTCCATATCACCATTACTCATCTCCGCCTCCACCACCATCTCCGATCTACTCTCCGCCGCCGCCGCCGCCGCCGCCGCCACCTTCACCGCATCCACCAAGTCCTTATCACCTTTACTCCCCTCCGCCACCATCACCTTCCCCTCCTCCACCACCTCCGCCCATTTCCTCACCACCACCACCATCTCCAATTTACTCTCCGCCGCCCCCACCATCACAACCTCCATGCGAAGAGCCCCCTCCACCACCACCATCTCCTTCGCCTCCTCCTCCAAGTCCTTATCACCATTATTCCCCTCCGCCACCACCCTCACCTTCACCACCTCCACCACCGTCTCCATCGCCTCCACCCCCTCCAGTGCCGGTTCATTCTCCACCTCCACCGCCTCCGGTTCCTGTCCCTTCTCCGCCTCCAGTGCCAGTTTATCCTCCCCCTCCGCCACCAGCTCTGCCACCATGTGAGGAGCCTCCTCCACCGCCACCATCCCCGCCACCTTGTGAAGAGCAATCCCCTCCTCCTCCACCACCAACACCTACATGGTATAGTCCCACGCCGCCTGCACCAGTATACGAAGGCCCGTTGCCTCCCATCTTCGGAGTGCCCTACAATTCCCCGCCGCCTCCACCCTTTTATTAGTGATCAGCATTCTTTCATACTAGAAGCATCAAAATCATCGATGGCATTGCTGTATTGATCAAGGGATGGAACGGAACAAATTGGATCGTGATTTATATGGAAGATTGAAGGGGAACTAAAGGCGAATGAATAAGAACTGGAGGGGATGGATTGGGGTTTGGGGAGAAAAGGTGAATGTGTATAGGGGGAGAGAGCCATAAACAGAGGAGGGTTTGGTTTGGGTTAGAGGAAGCTTTGCAGCCTGTGGAAACACTTGTTCATGGTGTTCTCTTGCTGCTTGGGCTTCGTCGAGTTTTCTACATCATCTTCTTTTTATTTCATATTATGATCATACATTGCTTTTGCTGATTGTTATGGATTTTATCTTGTTCATAGTAGTATAATCTTGAACATGTATTCATTCTCAGCAATTTCGCATAGTTTACTGTCTGTCTGATCTTCTAGTTCCTTTGATTTCCTTTCATTGATTTGTTTGCTGGTCTGAAAAAACCATCTTCTGGTTCAGCATTTGAGCGTTGTGATGTGCTTGTTGATAAGAGGATATCTCTATTTTACTTATCTCATGTTTTGTTTATATTCCTAGTTCGAGATCAGCAAGGCCGGCCTGGCCTGAAAAACGACGAACATGACTTAAGCCGAGCTTGTTTGGTCATTGGGATCAAGCTTGGATCAGATCATTCACTAGAGGCTAGAGCATCATATATACTTAGAAGTGTAAGCTTCTGAAATTAAGTAGTAGTTCAAATCTGGCATCTCCTACAATAATGGAAGAGCAAAGCAAAAATGTGAAACAAGGTTACAAAAATTGCGTGCAATACAAGATGCATATTACCAGGGACAAACTTGTCGACAGCCAATGTTAGATCCGTTTGCAATAACTTGCAGATCTAGCACGCTGTGATATCCCTGTATAAACCCAGATATTCACTTCGCTGTGAAAAAACTACAAGAAGCCTGCATCCAGGACCAAAAAGAAACAGCGAGTTAACGAATCGAGGACTCCATATTCCTCATGTCGAGTACTAACACAAAACGGAAAGGATGGGAGCAGTGCAAGCACGAATTCAAACAGTAACGCAATGAATCTAAGTTCTACATAGGAAAGAGCACCATTGGAGGTGATGAGTACTGTTTTATGCTCAACTTTCACTATTCAAGCAAATGCAAGTTCAAAGATCCAAAAAAACTAAGTGCAGCCAAATAGTGCTCGTCAAGAACAAGATCTGCGATTTGATCACAGCAAATCAGCAAATCATCCAGGACTTCAAGTCCACCTAGGTGAGATCGGCAGCATGAGTCTAGACTCGAGATTTTCTGTAAAAAGAAGCTTCACTTATTCACTCTGTCTTCTGTTATAGTCTTATTCCACATTTTCTTCACTCCCCCCTTATTCATCTTACCTTCAACAACAAAAATGACCGGTCACCTCTTGATTGTGATCTTGAATCTCTTATGGTGAAGCAAAATCACGCTAGCTTACCCATCCAGACCGAACCAAGCATAACCAACCAAGGTTTTTTTTTGTTATCATATAGGATCTGGTATTTGGATACAATGTCACCACTTCCGAGGACTCACTCATCTATGGCAACAAATTACTTACGCAGTTCATTGACACCATCATGATGGTATAGAGAATTGAAAACGAGCAAATGACAACAGCTAGCATCAAGTTCCCCTTTGTTGGCCAGTATAACCAACAAGACGAGGGAAATCAGATTGAAATAATTGAATTCATATGCATAGGCAAAAAGAAAACTTGAACCACTCCATGATGCTTTTCCTTACACAGCTGTAAGAGCAACAAAAGCTTGGAATATAAGGGCATACATGAAAGGCAAGAATACCTTAGCACCAGTTTCAAGTTAGGTTCACATCAGCAAACATAACCGTACAACAATGTATTTGCTGGATTAAGTCCCAACATGAACTCCCAAAAGTAACATGATCATGCGTTATGGATTCAAGATAGGCAATTTTTTGAAATAAATGCTGCCACAGTTTCAGCGACACTCGTTAGAAACCATTATGCAGGAAGTCAATGCAAAATACTGCGGCAATCACCATGTATTGATCAACAACTTAATCAATCAGAACTTTCCAAAATAAGACGATTCATCACAAACGGGGTCTTTCAAAATCCTTGAGAAACTTAGTGCTGAAACTAGGAATATCTTGCAGCACTCATCAATTCAAGCTCTCATAGAGCTTGCGATGCCTCATGCCCAAGATCAGCAAGACCTCTAAAGCTGCTTATCCTGCAACTACAGAACGCGAAATCGTGCTTGATCCTGTTGTTAATTGATGACTTGCTACTACTCCTCCTCTTACTCGACCTTTGATAATGAATATACTCCTTGTACCCAACATCAGACTAAGAGAAAGCTAGACCATACGATTTATTTGAAAAATTTCTAAACCTAGTTGTGTTTCCCGTCCTGGTATCTCAGAATAAATAAGATCCCTTTTGCCAAATTTACCATGGTTTCGCTGCATTCTAATTCCACCGAAACAAATTATCCAAATTACTACTTACAATTGATCAATCATATTCGGCAAGAAGTTATCATCAAAGAAGCTAGGAACAAACAAGAAACATCGACTATCACGTTAAATATTACTATGTTTACCATTCACGAGCCAAGACGAGAAATCCAAAGCAGCGAACTTCATTGAATCAAATCATGGACAACCATCTTTTTACCACATGTAGCAACAACCAAAAAAGAAAAAGAACCGAACTTGAGGTTCTCACATATCAGTGCTTTAAAACCAGACCAAAACAGGCAATGTTCTGAAAAAGGCCTTAGGCGGCTTATGGCAGCACCCAGGCAGTTAGACAAAGCCTAGACAGAAGTGCAAGAAATGCCATAATACGATGGGGTTGTCTATATGCAAAATGTACTATCTAAATACACGTTGTAAAGCCGAAATGATAGATGTATTTAGTGAGACGCTCACAGTCATAGAATGATCTACGATACAACTAATTACTCCTTCCGTCCCACATATTTTGCAAATACGTATTTTACACTATTTTATACGCACGAATATAAATCTCGTTTGCATATCAAATCACGTTTGATCGTCCCGCAACATGTATAAGGTTATAGTACGTAACTTACACAACCATTAATGTTTCACGATAAATTTACAAAAAACTATGTCTGATCGTCTTTATACACGTATCAAACTTTGGATTGACGTATATAAAAAGTCAAAATGATGCAAAATAAATGAGAGTAATACAAATAACGATATGAGAGAGATAATACTACTACGCCCGTAGACGGCTCCTTAGCTTTTGGAACCGCCAGAACTATTGAGTTCAATCCTATCATCTTATATCATTCTTGCACCCACCACGAGATAGACCAATGCGACGACAATCATAAACGAGATTTGTTACAGACATCCCTTTTTGAATTATCAGTATCACAGACAAACAATCACAGCCAAAATCAAGAACTCAAAACAAACGAACAAACTCAACATAAAACATCTACAAAACAATACCTAACAACCGACCTCGAAGGACAAATCATCTAATCCTTCAGTTATCTTCATCAACAATGCCTAAACCCTAACCCCTCAATTCTCTGTTATCTTCCTCCCCCGGGATCTTCGAGTACGCGGGGGATCGTTAGCGGTGGAAGAAGGATGTCGCGGAAGCAGATGAGTTCGACGGCAAAAGCCGGAGGTCCGGTGGTCGAGGTTGTTCTTCCATCGGAATGTAAGCGTTCTGGACGGATTTCGATGTAAATGATCATAGCATCTACAAAACAGCTTTCAAGCCACCTACATTAAGTATGTTAATTGATACGGATTTGATTATTCGGATTGATTTGTTTAGTTTTAATCATGACTGATAAAATTATAATTGAATTGATTAATAATTGATTATAGTTTTTAAAATTATAATTATTTATTAATCTGTTTCGATTTTTCAGTTATGTATACTATTATAATTAAACAGTTAATCAATTTCTTAATCGATTATGATTAATCGGTTAATTAAACACATGATTTCTAAACCGGTCTCAATAATATTTAAATGGTTAATCGGTTAAAACCGAATGAATAATTATCTAAAATCATTCATTTATGGAAAAAATAATACTACGTGGTTGGTTATAGATGTTTCTGATTGATTTGATTAATTGATACATATATTCTGTTAATTGGTTAATCATAATCGATTATCATCCGATTAAGTGGTTATGGTTAATCGATTAAACGGTTTAATCGATTTATCGGCTAAAAACCATAACCGATGGTTTCGTAAACGGCTAATTATCCGTAATCAATGTTACTTCTAAAACCAAAACAAATCCGTTTAATTAATCGATTAATCAATTTCGGTTTAAATAGTTCGATTTCTGTTTAGTAAACGATTTCGTAACCGTTTTAACATGTTTACCCTAAACCATATTCCTTCTATCTCAAAAATAATTTTTTTTTAATAGTAACATTTTTTTAAAAAAAATTAATATTCAGTTATATTGTGATAAGTTTTGTTCTTATAATTAATAATGTACGATCATAACGTAACCATTGTTATGTAAAATATATATACTTCCTTTATTCCACATATTTTACAACATGTACGTATTTTATCCTATTTTATAAGTATGAATGTAAATGTTTTTTTCATATTAAATCACGTATGATAGTCTCGTAACATATATTAGGTTGAAATACGTAACTTATACAAATATTGATGTTACGTAATAAATTTATAAAAAGATTACGTTTGATCGTCGTTATACGTCTATCAAATTTTATTTCTATATATATATATATATATATAATCAAACTGTTTGATAATCATGATATAGATTAAGTAATGCATTGTTTACCAAAGTCTTTAAAGTTTTCCTTGCTGCCAAATACAACTGCGACAAAAACGGGCTCATTCACACACCACAAGAAACCAAGTCACAGTCCAACGAAAGTGCAACGAGGCCGGGCGAGCGATCCCATTTTGACCAAAAGCACACACATGACACTTGGGGCCTCTCACTCCACGCGCATCACACCCGCGCGTCTCCGTCCCTTCCCTTTCCCTCTCTCCCTCGCATAGATCAGCCTCATCGCCGTCGTCGTCGTCCAGTCCAATAACTATCCATCAGCGACTACGCGATCGAGCGCGACAAAGACGACGACGAGCGTCTTCGATTTCCTCACGCAAAGCCTCTCGCATCGATTGCCCTTACCTGTTTTCCCATCACAACCCTAGATTCTGTAATTCGATTTTTTCATCTCCCACTTCACATTCTCGATTCAGGTACTCAATTCTCCTCTATTCAATTGGATTTGTAGATCAGTTGCATGTTGTGCTGAATTGAGCAGCTGTGATTGTGAATTTGTGATTGCGATTTCGGGTTTGGGGTGTGATGATACTTTGGTTTTCGTTGATTTGGGTTTTGATTGTTGTGTGGTGGGATTGGTGTTGTGATTGGACAATGTGGGGGGTTTTGTGATAAAAAGAGCAAATTTTGTGTGTGATTTGTGTGTTTAGTGATGCAAAACATGGATTTTTGATGTATTGTTGGTGAAATGTTGGCGCTTTGGGATTAGATTTTAGGTTTGAGGGTTTGGTGCTTGAGCTCATGAGCTGCATTGCGGAGGAAAGGGAAAGGTGTGTCCCCGTTACGGTGAATTCGCCTTTATGCCAGGGGTTCATCAGTTAATGGTTTCGATTTGAAGGAAACCTAGTGAAATTGGCTAATCATTCAATGATTTGCGCTTGCACTTGCACTTGCTAAGTTTAAGTGAGAATTGAGAATTTGAGATAGATTGTTGATTTATGGCCACCGAGGCCCTTAAACTAGTTACTAGTTTATAAGTTAGGTGTAAATTTAGTTTGTAACTTCTATGCATCAGTTGATGTTCCCCTAGTTGTAACGATGCATGGTGATATTAAGACTATATTTTGGGTATTCATGTTGGTGGGTTGTAATGCGTGCAGGTCAAGTAATATAATTAAGATTAGCTTTCTGTGAAAGTTGTCATCTTGCATGTTTGTCTGTGTGAACTTGCTTTTTTTTTTTTTTTTTTTTTTTTTTTTTTTTTTTTTTTTTTTTTTTTTTTTTTTTTGATGTTACTCTAGATTACATGAGCCGCCGCCCATGGAGATGCCATTTTTTTTCCCCTCGCAATGTGTTGGGTTCCATTGCTGTTAATGTACTGCAGTGCATAAAATTCTTGTTCTTTTTTTCTCTGTTTGTCTTCAATTGACTTGAGGAGTGAACATTGAAATGGATATTTAATGCTTCCGCAATAGAGTCGTTTTTTCCCAAGCTTCGGTGCTGTTGAGCACTTCAGTGTTGTAACTCAAAGAGGGGAATTTTTCGGGGAAAAAAAGCCTTGCAGAACACCGTAAAGGAAAAGGATGATTCTTCCAATTGACCATGCAAAGCGCAGCTTTGTGGGTTAGAATCTTGGATATGTAGCTCTGTAAAATTTCTTGGGTATCATTAGGTGTTGGAAACCTGTAACTGTGGCTCTTCTTTCTACGGCATGTCTGGTTCTATTCCCATTTTATGCAGTGGAAATCACAAATGGTTCTCATTTGGTTTTGTTTTACTTTTCAGTTTCTGGTATTCAAATTCATTTTCAGCGTGCAAAGCACTCTGGAGAAGGATGATTAATCAATATGTGATAAGTTAAGAGCTGCTTGAATTATTGAAGTCACTAGAGTAAACCCTCCCACAGATCTGCTAAATACCGCATAGGACCAAAGTAGTTTCAACTGAAGACACCATGTTGGAGCAACAACCTATACAGAGCAACAGGGCCTCAAGAAATCAGGGGGGCCGAAAGGCAAGCTTCTGTAGTCCTAGCTGTTCGTTCGCTACAAGGAAGCAAGGCAGGAAGGCGGAAAACCCAAGCCGGTTCGTTCCAACTTTGGTGCAGCAACAGGACAT
>JAOVYX010016242.1:0-25280 GCA_035668315.1 Drosera spatulata | reverse complement strand
GTCAAACTATGTAACTAAATATTTTCCGTACTTATGTTGTAATATGACTTGCATTAGTTGAGCAGGCTGAATTGAAGAATCGCGGGTATTTTCCTTGACTCTCGGTACCTCTAAACCCGTTTGGTTTAGTTAGCCTTGTCATAAACCGGGTTCGTGACGGCATAACGCCACGTGTCCTAGCAGCGGAGCTTGGGGCGTTACACTCGAGCGACCACATAAAACCCAATCATCATCCTGATTGAGTTGGGCAAGAATATGGAAGGACACATCCCTGTATATCGGAAAACCGAATTGAGGAATCGATGAATTAGGAATCTCAGTTCGGCCCTTAAAGTATCAAGGTAGATGGGAAGAACTGAGCTCTCCACCGGAGTACATATCCGCTGTCTAGACTCAGGCCGATCTATAGCAAAACCACGGGGAATAAAGAACTCGGATCTAAGGGACTTCAACCTCTGCTTAAGGGAACAACAAGGTCGAGAAGGGCCGATCGATCTAAGGGAACGTTGGCAAGACCAGGTCCCATATCCTCTAAATCAGAATCGATATCATCAAGTAAAGAGCCCAAATTATAATACATATCTATTTATGTAATCAATAAACCGGGACAAGGAAGCTGTCCGACCTCCCAAAAGCTGTCTGACCTCCCAAAAATTGTCCGACTTACAAAGAGCTATCCGACCTCCCCACCACTGAGCACGTCCGAATGAGCCTGGAGAATCCGACCTCGGATCCGGACGACCTTGGTACCCGGACGACCGACCTCCCCGACGGTTCGAACTCGCCACTCTATCGTATCGACCTCGCATCGCTGACTAGGACATCCTCTAACAAGCAAAGCCAAACCGGACGATCCGAACTCACCAAGTCGGATCTTTATACGCTATCCAAACTAACGGACCAACCTCTCCCCTCACAACCTTGGCTGATTTCCTCTCCCATGATGTCTTGGAATGGTTGGTGGAATATAAATGAAGAGAAAGAAAAGGGATCACCATTTTTCCTAATCTTCTATATATATATAAGGTTGGTCAAGTTTTGGTTAAAAGAAACTAGGGTTTTCAACGGAAGAATATTGGTTAAATATTGGTCAAAGAAAAAACCAAGATTTCCTATTCCACTTAATTAGGTCTAGCTGGGGGACATTTTATTTCGTTTACCTTTCGTGGTTTGATATTCAAATTCCACTTAAAAGGAAAGAGAATGAATGCAGTGCAGGTTCGTTGTTTGATATTCAAATTCAAAAATCCGGTTTCTATAGTCACAAAATAAATGCATTTGCGACTAACTAAACTACACCATGCTCAGAATATTTTTCCATAGTCTCGTACGCACCGGAAAAACCATGCACAAAGGTGGTCATAAATTCCTTCGTTCATATTAATTGTTATATTTTTTTATTTGAATTATTTTAAAATAAATATTATTTTTTTGTTTTTAATAATCTTTTATCATTCATTAACTCATCTCACATTGCTGTTACAGTAAACTCAACTATAAAAAAAAAAATACTCCCTTCGTTCTGAAAAGGATGTAACAATATGACCTGACACGCATGTCGATGTAAAGTTTGGCACGCGTGCAACGACGATCAAACGTAATTTTTTGTAAATTTATCGTGAAACATCAATGGTTGTGTAAGTTACGTACTTCAACCTAATATATGATGCGGAACAATCAGACATGATTTGATATGAAACGAGACTTGTATCCATACGTATAAAATACGTATATGTTGAATCTTTTGTGAGACGAAGAGAGTATTATTTCTTCACCAAAATCCATACAAATTCAACACATATATAAAAATTCCTTGTCGATTAATACGTAATAATTAATGTGCAATGAAGAAAATATATACAAGTGATGAAACTTAAAGTAGTGTAATTATTTTGTTGCAGAGATTATATGCTCCGTAGGAAACTTTCTGTGTATTAATGTTTGGTTAATGTCACATTGAACATTGAAAAGGTTGGATGAAGTCTTCGGAGCGAACAATGGAATCAATGGGGTGGAGGGGCCTTTCTTTTTGCCCTCAGCGATATGCGCCCTGAAATTCATGGAGTCTGGAAATTGCGGTTGCTATACCCATGGGCCTTGTGCTGCTTCATTGTGGGTTGGCTTTTCCAATTCATTATTTCCCACTCGAGATAATACGAAACAGATAAAATAATATTTTTTAAATAATAATGATTTGTTACATATTAAATGAAAATGATTGAGATATAGTTTGATCGAATATTTATAGATTTTATTCTTTTTTTTGTCAAGGTTTAGTCTTTTTTTTACCAAGTGAATAAATTATTTTTTTTATCAAATGAATAAGTTATCTAAATATTTTTTTAAGATTGAATATTTTTAGATTTAGTCATTCGTTTTTAAGATAAGACCAATCATGATTATTCATGCTAAAATCGAAGCAAACAACATCTTATAAAATACATATCTTTTAATAAAGTAGTTCAAATCACATTAAATTCTAGGTTTGTTTTCAATATCCATTATCCATAGTTAGTAAAAAACATGTATTATTGAAATGAATCCATTTTATGCACGTAATAAACACGAATGTTTTTTTTTTAAAAAAATAACTATATATTTCGTATAATTCAACTAAACGATATATTTTTGTCGTTTTTTTATCTGTTTTTACTAACTATGCTATCAACTCCACAAACTCATACGGAGTAGTATTCGAATCTATTTATATTTATTCCGTGCATAACTGTATGGGTGCACAGAAAAATGTTTAATGTACCAATTGTGAGAGAAGATCGTGGAATATACTATAACAGATTAGGTATATTTGTAAATTTTTTAATATAAAAACATTAAAAAATATCATATATGTTTTTGTACGATTCAAATAAAAAAAAGTTACAAATAATACTGGACAAAGGGAGCACTATGTTTAGGAAAAACGCAGTTGACGACAAAAGAAGGGAGTGATGATAAGAGAGAGATGTTATCTCCTTTTCATCACTATTGCGTTATTCAATACGTATTTTGCAGAGTTTCATTATTAGTCTTAACGACGTAAAAAAATTACGTTATTGATCTATGATTAAAATAATAACTTAAATAATCTTTAGTCTTTCATGATAATTATGTCTAAAATAATATTTGATCGTCACGTGAACAATTTATAATATTAACAATTTTATGATTTACCTAAACCAAAATTGCAATTAATACTGAACCGATGAAGTATGCCATACCAGCCACTCTTCTCTTGATCAATGTGATCTCAAGATCCACTGTAGGTGAAATTAACAGTTTAGTGGTACTCCTATTTCAGAGTCATAATGATGAACGAATGAGAATTCTTTGATTGGAGAAGACAAAAGGATCGAATCTTCTTGGATAAGAAATACAATCAAAGAGACGGCTCAATGGGTGTCTTTTTTCCCATCTCAAAGAGTGATTCTGTTTTCATGCCCAAGCCTTCTCCTCCTCTTGAGAAGAGTCAGGTCCTTCGACATTTTATCCCCTCAATCAAATCAAAATCTTCTCTGCACCTCAGTAATGTCTCTGGTTTTGTACCAAAACGAGCAACGTTGCCGCCTCGAAATTTTTGTTACGTGATTTTGTCATGTGTATTAAACCTCTAGGCGGGCATATATTAAACCTCATTTCTACTAAAAAAAATCAATTAACAACGAGTAAAAAGATTCATGATCTATATATATAATTGTTATGTTTTCGTCCCAATGGGACATTTAAGAAATCAGGCCCAGATCATATGAATGGCGCAGACAAGGCCCATTTTGAACGACGACCCGTCGCTTTCTGACTTCGAAAACAGAATCAACCTGTGTCCCTCTGCTTGTATTTGCTATCCTTTTTTCACTGGACAAGCAAATCTATTGAATCCAATGCAAATCTGGACTCTCCTCGTGGGTCTCTCTGCTCTTGTTGTCCTTCGCCATTTGGGCCCTTCGGCCCACTCTCTTCTCAGGCGGCCCACATGCCCACTCCAAAAGGAAAAAGCTGCTTATGCTTTCTACAGATGCCTCATTTTGTTTTTCATTTTTTCCTTTTCACCGAAAGAGTCCGAGATAATATTCAACTTGAAATATTCACAATGTACACTTGTGGTTAATATCAGATTTCACAGGGTTTCCATTTCATTGCATAGAGGACTCATACGTGACGTGAGTCATGATATTTGTTAACATCTCAACATAGTTACGACTTACGCATAGCAAAGATAACAATCCAAGGTTCAAGAAACGTTTCAAGAAATTAACGTTGCAAATGAGTTGAATCGCTTCGCGAACCTGTTTGGTTCGACTCAATAAAAATTCGATTTGATTATCGTTTATTAAATTCGTGAGTCAAGCTTGAGCTTAATTTTAAACTCGTGAAATTAAATGAGTCAAACTTGAGCTTAATTTTAGGTTCGTAAAATTAATGACTCAACTTGATAGGCTCACGAGGTGACTCATTTAGAAACTCATGAACCGGCTCGATTAATGACTTGTTTACTGTTCGAGTTTATATATGTACATTAAATTTAATTTTCATACTGATATACACACATGTAATTATATATTTCGCATAAAATTTTTCATATCTTTGTTCCTTAAAAAATACCGTTATCAAGCGATTGTGTATCCAAATTGAAACCTAATTTTCCAAATAAAAAGAGGAGTTCTATAACCATTATTAAGTTTTATCAATTTGAACTTCTTGGTTACTCCCATCATCCCAAAACAATTCTAATTTTTTGATCGGATACGTATGACAATATAAAATTTGATCGATGATACGGGACGATGAAACGTTGTTTTTTAAAAAAATATCGTAAAACATCAATTATATTAAACATTATGTACTATAACTTGTGGCCAATAGAAAATATAAATCGTATTGTTTAGATGAGTAATGAAATTTATCAAATTACGTACAAAATAATACATGAACAAAAAAAGTTGTAAAAATTATGGGACGGAGGTGGTATGATTTTGATAGTAAATTTTTTTGCTTAAATTTTTAATAATATCGTAATTTGTTCATAAAAGGCTGGACTCACCTTAAGCTCAATTCGGCTCGATTAGACTCGGATGAATAAATGAACCGAGTCACGTCGAGTCCATGCCTCATTGTTTATGAAACAAGTTTGATTGACTCGACTCGATTGGATTAGAATCAAATTTAAATCCAAACTCAAACCTATTATTTATCTAAACAATCGAACCCAAGTCATGCATGATCGGGCTCGGTTGGGCTCATATGTAGCCCTACAGGAAATGCAGGATCCCTAGCACATGATTGAGACAAAGCTGTTTATTATTGAGCCGATTTTTCTCGACATCATTTGTCGTGGCCATGGAACAAAATTGACCCAGCCCAAAGATTCAAATTGGGCCCAAAAGGCCACATTCCCCAGAAAGGTCTGGCCCAAAACAAACCTCGTGATCGGCAACGAGGGGCTGGAGTTCATTCCACAGCGAGACCAGAGGAAACGAAGGTAGGTTGATGATGAGTGGAAGTGCGGCGGCGTTGCAGCCTCGTGTCCTCACCTCATTCGCCGGAAACACCAACTGTCTCCGCCGTCCTCATCACCCTCTTCTTCAATTCCACCGCCTAGGTATTGATTCATAGTGATCACTTCAATTGGTTTTGATTCATTGACCTGAATTTTCCGGTGTTCGAATCGCGATCTGTTGAGCCGAATTTCTAGTATTCTGTGTTGTGTACTATTCCTAGGTATACATATCGAGTGGAAGTGAATTGTTCATGCGATGAATGTATTGTGGTTTGTAGTTTCGAGTTACGTGGTTGGGATGGATATGTCAAAAGGACTTGGATCAGTGCTAAGTGGTTCCTCCCTGAACCATGAGGTCAGGGGTTCGACACCTCCCGAGAACATCAAGAAATAGCATCTCAATCATAAACATATATTAGGGATAAGGTTGCGTATAATTTGTTCTCACTACACACCACACTGGGTGGGATTATGTTATATTGCAGAAATTTCTTTGGTTTGCTTCTTTGGAAATTTTGGTTTCAGGTTGATTTGAACGTTGAGAAGCTTTGTATGCTAACTATAGGATTGTTGTCCTTGACTAATTATAAGGGTTTGGTTGAAGATTAGGTTCCTCTCATCAAGCAACCGACTCTGCCAATATAAAACCGAAAGTAATATTAGTATCTTAGCGGTCCTTCATGGATGATGATGCATCTCATGGAGAGGCTTTGATCTCATACGTATTTACCTTGGGCACTGACATTAAGGCTTTCTGGTTTGCATGGATAGGAGGAAAGCATGTCGTGATGCAAGCTTCCAGGCCTCTTTCTGATATAAGCAATCTTTTGTTTGGTAAAAGGTCGGCATCTCTCCGCATCTAATACTTCTCTTTTTAAGAAGGATTGGGAAATGCGCTTTAATATCTTGGAGGAGTTTGAATTGAGGATTTGCAACTTTCAAGCATGTCTCTGCGTATAAATTTAGGTACCTTATTTTCTGACTGCAGGCGGAAGCGTCTAAGGCCTGGTAAGGTATCTTCGCGACGACCTGTTCCTGAACACATACCAAGGCCTCCATATGTGGGTTCTGGCAAAGCACCTGGAATCGCAAGTGGTTCAGAAGTGCACGATGAAAAGGGAATAGAATGCATGAGAGCTTCGGGGAGGCTTGCAGCCCAGGTTCTCGAATATGCTGGGACCTTAGTAAAGGTGATTGTTTTATTTTCTTTGCTTACAACAACAACAAATCAAGCCTTTATCCCATCAAGTGGGGTCGGCTACATGAATACGACGACGCCATTCCAATCTGTATTTTCTTTTCTTAGGGGGGAAAAATAGAAAACATCCCAGTTTGCATTGTGCTTTGCTTTTTGGCTTTTTTGTTGGTTTCAAATAGGCGAAAGTTTAATATCATTGGCCTCAAGCAAAGGGTATGCTAACGTTTGTTTTCTTAGGTAGATAGGTCCTACAAATTTGCATTAGGGTTTTGCTCAGATTGAGAAAAATATGGGCACTGGAGACTGGAGAAGAATACATCATGCATTGAAAAATATAATGGTTACTGGTTGTGTACTTGATACTAATTGTTAGTCTTTCACAGCCAGGCTTAAAGACAGATGAAATTGACGAGGCAGTGCATCAAATGATAATTGACAATCGTGCGTATCCTTCGCCTCTAGGCTATGGTGGCTTCCCAAAAAGTGTCTGCACATCGGTCAATGAATGCATTTGCCATGGGATTCCAGATTCTCGACCACTTGAGGTTTGTCTTGTCGGAATATCAGTGAGATGCTTTTGCTGGTGATCATAGTTTCCATAGTACCATTAAGCACTGATGAGGATATCATGATCTGCAGGATGGTGATATAATCAACATTGACGTGACAGTCTATCTAAATGTAAGAACTTCCTTTGCTCAAATTCCTGAAGTCCATATTTAGTGTAGAAGGTTTCTCTATTTAACTGATCAAAACAGCATGTGTTTTTTGCAGGGCTATCACGGTGATACATCAGCTACTTTCTTTTGCGGGGAAGTTGATGACAAAGCAAAGAAATTGGTGCAGGTATCTGTCATGGATTATTTTGAAGCCTTCAAATCACTATAAATCTATAATACAAATGTAGAACTTTTTTGTGGTTAGTCCTCCATTAATTCTTTCATTAATGCTTCTTGATATATTCCATTAAATTCTTCCAATTGTTTTAAACTTCATCTTTCACTTCTTACAACCTCCCTCTTAATATGGAACTTCTCAACTTCTCAACTTTATTCTTATTCCTCCATGCCAAAATGTTTCTCCTTTCTATTGCAAGTAAAGAATTAAAGAAGAATTGGTCAAGGAAAGCTCAATGCTAGTATAATTGGTTATAACGATTGAATTCTGATTCGTCAGATCTGGTATCTGGCAGATCTACAGCTTGTATAGAGTTGGGATTTGTCTAGTGGGTTAAGTGATGTGATTTGAGTATCACTTCTACAACTTATAAACTCTGCTCTTTGATTGATTGATTAATTAATTAATTAAATATGCATGTCCTGGGAACTTCTCATCATAGTTTTTTACCTGGACGATCAAAAGTCTCTGCACTGGCTCAAACCGATTAACCTCCGTATGTCTCTACTTGATATTTTAACAATGGCAGAAAGAAAAGATTTGATGTTTCAATAGGCTCTTTGCCTGCTATCCATCTGCTTAGTTTGGCTGAAAGATTTTGTTTGCCCTCCAGGTAACCAAAGAATGCCTACACAAGGCCATTTCTATATGCGGGCCAGGAGTGGAGTACAGCAAAATCGGCCGGACTATACAGTATGTCTTGGCTTCTTGCTCTTTTCACATTCCTACCCTGGTTTCTGTGTTCTTGTATTTCTGAATCAAGCAGGATCTGCAACGATGTCACTGGTTATCTGATTTTTATTCCTGTTTCCTCGGGAGGAGGGTGAAATGTAACTGATGATCTGTCGTGGGTGAAGGATAGAGTTCAATAGGAGTTGTATGGCGATGCTATAGTACCCAAAGAATCCAAAGAAGATATTAGGTGGTGATCCAACAGGTCATATATTTTAACTCTTTTTAAGTGTTGGCGATAATGTGTGCTTATAAAGGTATAGTGATGTTGAGGAGAAGAGCACAACTGAGGATGCATTAAGATGTCTATAGAGTGGTAATGGGAGAGGTGCGGATCCGATGAAACGCTGGATGATTTCAAAGTCTTGAAAAAAATTGCGGAGAGCATGACTGACATGGAGGGTATTGACCTTGCTGAGTTCATTAATGGATTCCTGCTTGATTGTAAAAGATTAGATTAGATTGATTTGGCTGATTGGAAGTTCCATCTGTACATTGTTGTCTACGCCTCTTCTATTAGCATGAAAGATAAGTACATCATTTGGTTTGGCCCAAGCTATATTCTTTCAATTTGGCTAAAGTTATTCTTTTCCCTGTTCTAGTGAAATTGTTTCTATGTATTCCGAGTTGAAGTTGTGGCATTTCAGCTTAATTTAAATGTGTGATTTAATTGTGAAGGGACCATGCAAATAAATATCGTTATGGTGTTGTTCGGGAGTTCGTTGGCCATGGGGTTGGGCGTGTTTTCCATGCTGATCCAGTCATTCTGCACTTCAGTAATTTCCCTAACTTGCCTTGTTTGGCTGCTTATTTCCCTCTGTTGGCATGCCTCTTTCTGGGGGAAGAATGTATACCGTAGCTTATCATTTTCAGTTCATGCCAAAATCATAACCTCCTGGTACGGTGCTGCTTAATAAACCAGGATCCTTGCATCACATTCATCCAGTTTGCCATGTGTAGTTTTGGCTCTGTTGCCACTTTCTGCACTGTACATGTTATCTGGTGGAGCTCGTTGGTTAACTCTTTGTCTCATTCTTTGCGGCAGGGAACAATGAGCAAGGTAGAATGATGCTGAATCAAACTTTCACCATCGGTACTTCTCTCACTCTGCCATCTGTTTGTTGCTTGCATGATTTGTAATGTGTGAATCTCTCGTATGTTTCGAGTTTCCGTAATGGAAACCTGCAGCTTTTTCCTTAAATTCTTTGGACGAAGCTAACCATGTCAACATGTATTGGCATCAACAAATCAGAGTTTCTGTTTTCTATATGCTCTGTGTTGGGTTTATTTCAGTCCATCTTAATTTGGGATCCAAATTTTCGATCGGATGGTGTGAAAGCCTTTTGATATACTGATCTATTTGCCATTTATGCCGCTGTCCGAGTTATCTTGATTAAGACCATATTCTCTTCTGCAGAGCCGATGCTGACAATAGGAAATCCTAAACCTCTAATGTGGGATGATGATTGGACTGTGGTCACCGAGGATGGAAGCCTCTCGGCGCAGTTTGAGCACACCATTTTAATAACCAAAGATGGAGCTGAAATCATGACCAAGTGTTAGCACCCAACGGATAAAGGAAGCACATTCTTTGGAATCCCTGAATTTGGCACAATCTTCTGTCATTCATTTGTTGTAAAACACAACTGTAATGAGTAACCTGTGGTTTATGACTCATTAGATCATGCTTCCTGGGTAACGCTGTTTGGTTCCTTCTCCAGTTGAAATTTGCAAACTTGAATCCAGGCACCATAGGAGGGGATTCACAATCCTGATGTTTTTTTTTCCCTTCATTCAAATTATCTAATTTTATTTCGTTGAAATCGAAGATCTGATCACATGATTGATATTATCAATCTTTTTTGTTCTTTGGTCATGAGTTTAGCTAATTATTCTTTTACGAAACTTGTATCTTGAAGTTCAAAAATTAAAGTCTTTTTTAAAAATAATTTTATTTTTCCCTTCGTCCCATTAAATTCATGTCGGTCAACATTTGATGTTTGTTGAGACGAAACGTTGATCCGAGTCACGAGTCATTGGTTTTCACAGAGTGCATGCATTTAGTAACATCTCAGCATTGTTTAGAATGGATTTCCCCTCTCCAGTAACAAATTGAATGTTTAACCTGATATCCATGACATCATAGCTAAATTATCAACTTATATTATTCGTAGTAATTTTTTTATCTTTATAATATAATATTATAATGTTATTTTTTTAGAAATTTAATTTTTTACTCAGTCATTCAATAGATTCTCTATATCGATTCTTTATATATACATTTTCATATTGTCACGTACTGATTTTTTATATATTGAAGTTAATAAACCTCAATTCAGCATATTCTAAACTATTATAATAATTTTTAATTTTAATAATTATTTTATTTTATTTTAACTTAAATAAATCAATTTTTAAAAAATGTTGCACTTTTTTATATTTTATAACTATTTTTTATCACAAAAATATTATTTTTGTATTATTTTAATGATATAAAAAGTTTATGAAATGTAATTTTGATTTTCCAAATATAAAAAAAATATAGGATATAGAATCATATAGAGATAGAAAATCTGCTACGTAACTTATTTTTTGACAAAATCTTTATATATAAGTATAAGAAATCATATATAAAAACTGCTGCGATTGTTCTTAAATTTATAAAACAATAAATTTATGGACACAAATCAACAGTATTCAAATAAAGATCAAAATCTGATAATCCCATATGTAAAGATATAATCCTATTTTCCCGTATCTTATTGCGCTAAAATTCATTAATAAAATTCACCAAAAAAAGACATGGGATACATCAAGTTGTTGTCACCATCATGATATCAAAAATCAAAACCATTCATCATCATTAGCACATATACACGCCCCTCATCTTCATCATCATCTCCTCTAAAAAACATCATTATCTTCCTCGAACTCAAAGCATACAAAATTATCAGATTCATCCAACGTGATCTCAGGACTCGGTCAAGTTAAATAACCAAGCACGGGAAAAAACCCACAGAAATTTCCCTATCATCCCCAAAAATCAAAATCACAGAGAAAAACAGAAACATCCAGAACAGACCCTGAAAACACATGTACCTGACGGAGTTTACACGTTCTTCAAATTCTTCTAATATTTTGATTCAATGCCCTCACTTTGAATGTTATTCGTGTCTCGATGACATTGACTAGCGACATTAGTTTAATTCTAATTTGACCTACTCGCTTACATCATTTCGCAATAGATTATTAATTTGACGTGATCAATATTTGAATTGATTTGTTTATTTTCTGGAGAAAATTTGTTGGATTTATAATATTTAATCAATGTGGGCAGGGAGAATCTGAGACCTGAAGAGGACCTTGTGGGGTTAACGTGTTACGTCTTGGCACATTTTGGTTTCTGTTGCAGGCTGAGTTCAAAAAAATTTGTGGGATTCTAGGGTTTTATCTACATATTCTGTGCTTGTTGCCACCGAAACCCGTTGCTGCTCTTCTATGTTGTCGTGCATTTATGTTTAAATCATAGCTTCTTCTTCAAGTATTTCATTTATTTGGAAAATGCTAGTATCTGCCTGTTTCTATCAGCTATGTTTCTCAGGAAATGGTTTTAGATTGGCTAATTAGGGTTGCATTGTGGCACTGTATTGTTGAATGATTGTGTGGCTATTTTCCCTATGTTGCTCACAGTATGTACTGGTGGTCCAGAGTTCGAAAGGGCCTTCCTTTCTGTCAAGAATGATAATCCTAGTGGTTGCTATGGCCTTGGGGATTTATATTTGCTCAGTATGCGTAAAGCAGATAAGCGACCAAACTAGAACTTTTGTCCAGATAATTGGCAATCCTTGTGACAGTTACCGATTCTGTCTGTGCGATTCTTCTTTCCTTCACTATCCACAGACTCGGACGTTTAGTAGGTAATCGAGCTTTCTTATTCTTTTTTAGCTTTGATTTCTGAACTGTAATTCTCACTTGCTCGCCATGTGCATAAATGTTCAGGGCAGAATGTGCTTTGCCATCATATCGGTGCAGAGATCGCGGAGCAGGTGGTTTGAGACGTTATTAAATAGTCATGTGAATGTGAGCTCCAACGGGGAGATATTCTCAGTTAAAGATAGGAGAAGCAATATTTCTTCCATCATTGGAACCCTTGACAGAGTTTATAGTTTGGACTGGGTCAGTAGTGCTTCCAAGAATGAATGTTCTGCTGCGGTTGGGTTCAAGTGGATGCTTAATCAGGTAAATTACAGACACTATATTTCTCCTGTGAAATTAATTTGTGCTGTTGCTTGCAATTATGGCCGATCTAAGGAAGTTGGCTGCATATGGGAGACACATATTATAAGAGAAGTGGGCTACATCAAAGTAGTATCACTGCCTTTGTTCACATTTCATTTTGGAAAAGATCAGAGGATCTCCAGTTTCGTGCTAGAAATTGTCATGTGTCTCTACTGTCTCAGCAACTTTTTCATATTCACGGCTTTTGGACTGATCCTTTCCGACACATCGTCTATGGTCTATTTGTAACTTGTTGCACATATTCCAGGGTTTAATGCAGCATCCTGAAGAACTATCGGAGTACTTTAATGCAAAAGGTGTCTCCTTGATATTTCTGTTCAGAAGGAATATATTGCGCAGGATGGTATCTTTGCTAGCCAATTCTTATTATAGTCAAGCTAAACTACTGAATGGAAAGCACAAGTCTCATGTCCATACACATGAAGAGATCCCTTCCCTTCCCTTTTCTTCTTATCTTGCATCTGAGTCAAAAATTGTTCGTGAGTTTGATCTGATGGTTGTGTTATGCTCTACAGGCGGAAAAACTTTCTACGTACAAGCCATTAATCAACCAAACAACTCTAATATCCCAACTGCAACAAATGGAGTCGGTTTCTGCCAAGGCCTTGGAATCCTTCAACATTACACGCCATCTTGTTCTATACTATGAGGATCTTGTCAGAAACCACACGGTAAACAGATATCTAGAGATCAGCTGTGGCTCGTAGTTTCATACATGTAATTCTGTGCCTATGCTCGGGGGAACTGTTAAATTGCTGGAAAAGAAATGAATATCTCAAGTATATTCGGTGACCTTGCGTTTTTTCATCGTTTGTTGCAGAAGCTGGTCGATGTACATGGGCTACCTTGTACGAAACTAACAAGCCGTCATGTGAAGATACATAAAGGCTCGCTCCATAATCACATTACAAACTGGGAAGAAGTGAACAGAACGCTTAAAGGAACAGCTTACGAGAGCTTCCTCTATGATGATTACTGAGCACAGGACATTCTAACACATTATTTGATTGTTGTGAATATGAGGTGATGGGTGGAAGTAGTATGCAGGCAGCCTCTTGTGCCTGCTGCTCACGGAAATTTTGATCTGCATCGACACAGAGCACTCCGTGTCGAATACTGTAGATTCTAGATGTAGATTCTAGTTGTTTTTATCCCCTTCTAGTTACATAGTCACTTTGTACGTGCACTGGATTATCCTATGCGGAGTAAATATGAGCATCATGTTGTTTTTTGCATTGGCAGAACAAAGTCATCGGAACTTCAGCTCTACTCTTCCTCACAGTTCCTTGATAAACATCTGAGGGATGAGAATCTATTTCTTCTACCATGACATAATGACCACAACCGAGTCAGGGTTTACAAAAACAATTTATTTCGTTACGACTTTCATCCTAGCATACACTAACATCTACAAAGGTGTGATTTTTTTGAGTTTTCAAGCCTGCAGAACTACTGCCATTGAGATTGAGTTGCAAAAAGGGGTAGCAATGGTGCAAGAGAATCACCATTAAATATGAAAAGACTCTATCCTAAGAACATCTACAAGAAGGACATGTTTTGGAGTTTTTTTTTTTTACTGTAAATTCCTGCAATGGAGATTCCTTGCCCAAATTAAACTCTAATGATAACACAATTCACACAATAAATATGGAATAACTCTATTACAGGTTCATCTAGAGGAGGTTCATTGTGAGAGCCTTAATAACACGGGCTTTTTACTAAAATGAATCCGTTTATAAATAAAATTATCAAAATGGGTTCTCAAATAATTTAATTATTAAAATGGGTCACTTTTCAAAATCTAGTGAAAGAAGGCGCCATGCGCGATTCCCAGAGGAAGGCGCAGGGCGCTTTTACCTGCACCAAAGGCGCAGGACGCCTCTCTTGAAGACGCAAGACGCCTTCCTTTATCTAGGAAAATACTCCACACCCATTAATAACATTATAATTCACTCAAAACACTTTAAATATTGTCATTATGATGAAAATATAACTTCATAAATTATCATATTTGTTATGATTGATTCATTCAAAAAATATAACTTCGTTAAAAATAATGATTGATTAACTGTTAACTTGAAAAATTTTAAAATGATATATGGATGATATGATATTATAATTACAAAAAAACAAGATCATATATTTTTTTATTAATTACAAATACCTTGAATATATGAATAGTATTTATGAACTAATTAAACTAATTCATATCCATGAACTAAGAATATCGGATTTGTTCCGTCTTCCATGTACTGCTGAAGAATTTCTCCCAACACCTCATCTGTCCTAATCGTTTGATATTTTCAACGATTTGTAGTGCTATCTTTGTAGATATAGGAGATCATCGGATCAGAACATGTAATTTTTCACGCTGCAGGATCGTTCTCCAGGAAAGGGATGTAATTCTTTATGAATTGAAGAGAGTCATATACACTAACTGTTTGAAAAGTCAGTTTATCATCATAAAAAGATCGGTCAGGTGCGATGTGCTTCTGGGTGTCGTGTTTTGGTCTACTCCATAGTATAGATAAACAACGATTTTATCTGAACTTGTACTTGAGCTTGAAGCTTCGTGGTTGGTTGTGAGACTTATCGTCGGCCATGCAGGCACTCCGCGATTGTTGACATTATGATCGTACATTTGTACGATCATATAACACCAAGTTGAATATTGATCATCCGTAATCTCGTACGGTCTAAAGGCTCCAGCTCCAATTCGTGGACGGCATGCGTTGGCAATTTTCTGTCCGAATCTTGATCTTCGGTACATCTCTGCCCTCTTGTAATCGCCCTGGGCTGCATAAAGTTTGGCCGGTTGGCCCATTGAATGACAATAATGAAGAAGACAGAATCAATTTTTTTCAGAATTGATCTGTATGTAGTTCAACCCAAGAGAATCCTCGTTCGCGTACATGATTTCCATTTTGGAGTTTGCTTTGAACGTGCCGTCCTCCGCTCGAATCCTGACCACCAATTGGACATAAGAGTCCTTTAATAAACATATCTCAAATATTCTTAGTTGTCCACCGATCCAAGAAATTTCTCCCGTGGTCAGATCGGACAACCAAGTCCCTCCGATGTGTAGTATAATCTCTATCTTGATGAAGCCCATATTCCTGAAAAATAACCAAGTGAAAGATAAATATAGATTTCATTTATAAGTGTTAAACTTGTGTTTTTTTCATGATCAGATAGTTTTTCAAAATGTTAGTTAGACAAACAAACAGATCTTATACTTATGATACATTGATGATTATATTTTGAAGTAACCAAAAAATAATGTTGTTATATACGTGTAGTCGATGGGATGGTATTTTTGTGTTCATTGTTTTTGTGTTTCGTGGTGTTGTATGTATTTAAATTTAATAAGAAATTAGAACGAAGGTGGGATTGTGTTGGCAGTATTTTGTTTAGTTTTGTTCCTGTCTGTGAGTTTAGGTTTGTGATGGTTTTGGGATTTTTGTGTGATTCGGAGAGTTGAAACATTAGTGAATTTTGTTCTTTGGCTTATGAGGAGCAGTCTGCACTTGATTAACATCGGCTGAATGGATATGTGGCTTCGTTCGTTGTGATTCATTATGTTGTTTGATGTAGGTTTCCATCAGTCCCCAGGTTACAAGCTAACAAGTCTACCACAAGATTATATCTAAACTTATTGAAGCCCACAAGCAAAACTTGGGGAAACGTATACCAGCTTATGATGGTAACAAGAGCCTCTATACTGCTGAGGCATTGTCATTCACTTCCAAGGACTTTGTTGTTAACTTGGCCGACAGTGAGAGTTCTCGTGCTGATATGTTTGTTTCCTAATGTTGAATCTCAGCATCTCGATGCTAATTTGTTGTAAACATTAACTGGTTCTCTTCATTGTCTGTCACAGGGAGAGGGATCGTGAGTTCAAAGTCACCATCAAGCTTGTTACTCTGTTAAGCTTGTACAATCTGCCAGAATTTCTGGCTGGCAAGCAACTCGAAATTCCTCATGACACTATCCAAGTTCTTGATGTTGTACTTCGGGCTTCCAAACCTGCTATAGATAACTCTTATATTCCATCATTTCACTTGAGCTGACTGCTCAAGATTTCATACTAATCCATCGGATCAAATTGCAGCTATGTCATTATTGGGAGATCATTTTTCTCCACAACATTAGGGGTAGGTGACCTCGAGGGTGGTGTAGAGTACTAGAAAGGGTACTATCAGAGTTTACGTCCCACCCAGATGGGTCTCTCCTTTACTGTTGGTATGATTTTTGTGCAATGTGGTTTAGCAGTACAGATTTGTTAGCCTTTATTTGGTTTGTTACGATAATGATATTTATGCTTTGATATGAATATTGGAGATGGATCTGCGAGGCCTTTTTAAGCTCCCATCAATGCACTTGATTTTGTTAGTATCTGCGGAAGAGGGTGCTAGTGTTGAAATGAGAAATGCATATGTATGACTTCCGATACTTGCATCTATGTTTTCCAACGTTCGTCATCTGACCGCGAGTTCAGGTGAAGCGAGCTCTGAAAAGAATTACTGTGAAGACTAGCTATAGGGGCTTTGTTAAGCGGTTTAAAGTTGTTGGTATATCGAGCAAACAAGTGACTGAAGAACTGTAAGCTTTCCGGTTCTTTGTAATTGTTATTGCGATTTTATTGGTAACGAAACACTGTGCTTTATTTGCATATTCATATGTATGATTTGGTTGGGGTAGTTTTGCACAATTGGTGCTGGCCAAAGGTATTCCAAACTATTGCTATTGATGCAAGAATTCTCCCAACATCCATGGTAAGTGTTATGGTGCGTACTGGCTGCATTTATTCTACTTTGTAATTATTTCACTAAACAAGATTTACATCGTTAGCTGAAGTATCACGAGAGCGGACAAGAGGGGTAGCTCCTGGTGTTGGACAAAGGAACATGATCAACAAGGTAAAAAAGTTAATGCACGAGAACCCAATAGGTAGAATGTCATTATTTTCTACTGGCTTAGTTTAACTTCTTTTCATTCGCAGAAAATGTATACTGGTGCCACTATCATGGGTGGGACCTGCATCAATTTTTCACGGTTGCTGCCTTTAGATATGGCTGCTATGTTCTGTAATGACTTGGTCTGCTGTATTGAAGTTTTACCACAATTTTCGCTCTTTTGTGTTATCTTACGCTGCCTCATTCTTCGTGCTTGTAGGCTTGTGCTTCATTGGAAGAGGGTTATCTCCCACAAGTCACATTTGTTGTTGTGCAAAAGCGACATCACACTCGTCTTTTTGCTATTGACCGTAATCTCACCGATAAAAGATCTGTCATCCTTCAGAGTTTGATTTCTATGTGTTGTCACGTTGGCATTCAGGTTAGTTTTGAGAGATTTAAGTAGATAAACTAATGAACGTATGATGTTTCCTTCTTCTTTCTTCTTCTTCTTCTTTTGGTAATTAATGAATGTATGATGCATCTTCATCCCCATAAGACAGCCTCTGTGTATTTTGGAGGAGGCAAATAGCAATTTTTGTTCTTGGTTGATAAGTTAATGCTTGCTATTTGAACAGTTTCTTACAGGAAACTAGCAGGCCTGCCCATTATCACGTCCTCCATGATGAGAACAACTTCTCTGCCGATCTGCTGCAGTGGCAGTGCTCAGGATGCGCAAGGGACAGGTTCTGTGGTGCGCCAACTTCCTCAGATCAAGCAGAACGTGAAGAACGTTATGTTCTACTACTGAAATCTGTTACTCGAAGATCAATGGAGTCATCGTCTTCTTATCTTTCTGCTGATGGTTTAGGAAGGGAATAGTATGCGTTTGAGTTCTATATGATGAATAATCTATTCTATATGCTAACGATAAATGTAGATTTCATTTATAAGTGTTAATCTTGTGTCTTTTGTCATGATCAGATATTTTTTCAAAATGTTAGTTAGACAAACAAAACAGATCTTATACTTATGATATATTGATGATTATTTTTGGGAATGATCGATAAAAAAAATATAACATAACCAAATCAACACGATACTGGCTTACATGATCGATGAATAGAAACATAAATACACGTAATACACGATCGATAAATAGAATCATAAACTATCGAGAAAAGGTACTGATTTACATGATCGATGAATATAATGAAAACTATACGTCAAACAAACTGATATGAAATCGATAATACATAAGTCATAGTCCGTGACATCAAAGTCCGACACTACATATTACATGATAAAGCATCGTCATAATGAAACTGTAAAATACAAACTGTATCGTCATAATTAAAATGTAAAATCCGAACTACATAATACATAAATAGAAAATCCATAGGACTCGTTTATACATAATACATAAATAAAGAATAAATCAGTCTCGGCCTCGTCGGCCTCCCTTGACCCTAACTCTTCCTCTAACCGGGCCGCCGGCATAGGTAGATGGAGTGAATCTATCCGGTGGTGCACGATGCCTTTTAATGTCATTTTCACACCCAAGTTCTTCCTTTTTAGTACCTAAACCTAAAATTAAGAACCTCGTCAACCCGACGTTATAACCATGAAAATCCCACGCATGAAGGCAACGTACATAAAAGTACGTTTGTTCATCGTACATTTCTTCAAAACCAATTCACCCCCAACACAAGCATATCCCTATAGTTTCTTCATCGTCATTTCCATACTCAAGCTTATATATAAGCAGAAACCTATCCCGATATCCTCGTCATCCCGACGATCTAACCAAACACAAGCACACCAATCCCCATCAACATCACCACACACCCTCCTTGAAACCCATCACGCAATTCCCATCTACCACAACCTACAAACAAGAGCAATACAATTTGCAAATACACAGGATCACATCCTCGCTAACCCGACGGTATCACATCAGCATCCACACTTCACAATTCCGCAATCAATCACACATTTCATGGGATTTCAAGAAAGGTTTAGTAGTGATTACCTCCCTGGTAAGTCATTCAACACAAAACGCGAGACGAAACGACTAGAACGAACGAGGCGTCGGGCCGCACCGAGCCTATCGGGCCAGGGTCGGGCCTATCGGGTCGTAAGCGGGCCTATTGTCGGGCCGACGTCAGGGCACTATCCAGGTTGCTGTCAGGTCACACCGGGGCTCTGTTTAGGCTACCGGATGCGTCGAACTGTATCAGGCCGTAGTCCGGCCGTGTGGGGCGCTATCAGGCTGGGCCCTGTCGGACTTGCTTCGGGCCTGTTTTCAGAGCACTGTCGAGCCTACGTCGGGTCGCTCACATCCCATTGATGGCTGGAGAGGTGAGGCGCGATGGTTGATGGTGGTGACTGTGGTGGTCGATGCGGTTTGGGGGAAATCGATGGGAGCTTCGGAGGTCGTGTCTGAGGATGGGGATGGCCGGATCTAGTTCGCCTTGGCTTGGAGAAGGTTAGGGCGAACTCCGACAGTGACGATGCACGATGGTGGTGCGTGGTGGCTTCGATTGAGACTGAACCAGCTTGTGGTGGTCGGGGTCGTATCGCGACTGGGTGGCCGGGATCGATGCGGCGACGATGCGTGGGGAAGGTTGCAAATGGTGAGGGTGGTTGGCGGTGGGGTTTGGTAGGTGGCGGTGGTGGATTCAGTGATGATGGTGTGGTGTTGTAGAGGAGGAAGGGGAGAGGAAGAGAATGAGTGGATGTTTTGAATGGGTGTGATTAATTAATTCATTCTTTAAAATATTTTATGGATTATATGTATTTGTGTTTTGTATAATTTGGCTCTCGTTAATTAATCGTTATCGATTTAATTATCTCAAAAATATTAATATGATATCATATTTAATATTTTAAGTTTTTTGGGATTAGAATGGTTACCTTTAACGCATAACATCTTTAATATTATAACATTACTCGTTTATTATATTTATTCATGCGTTCATAATGTACGCACTTTACGTATATTTAAATCGCGATATAACACTACTATTTCGTTATATTTATTCGTATATATTTTTTAAAAAAAATAAAAAAATCGGGTTATTACACTAGTACTGGAACAAAACGTACTACTTGTGGAGCAAATAGTATATCTTTCTCTTAGCAAGGTATCGATAAAAAAAAACTTGTTTAACTTATCAAAAATTAACTTCAAGCTCCCAATGTATATTATCATAAGTTTACAACTCGACCTCGAGACCTAAACTAGTTTTGACGAATCCAACTCGATTATCCTTTCTACTTTGATTTCCCACAACTCTTTCGTTTTACAACATCACATTCAGAGAATCTATCCTAAATCAACACACAAACAAAACAAAACTCCATTAATGGAGCTTTATCCTAATCAAACAGGGTAATCAAATCAGAGCTTGTAGTCCTTATCACAGTTCGATGAAGCTAAAAGTAATTGAAATCAAACTCAAATTGAAGAAACTCTGATCCGCCAGCGCAATCGAACGGAGGGATTGAAATCACATCCAAATCGAACAGTGCAATCAAGTTTACATCTTATGCTTCACATTCCTAGTCTGATCCACCAACACGTTTTTTGCCTTGACATTAACCATTTTATTTCGTTGTCTTTATTTCGTCGTTCGTTATGAAGAGATTTAAGGTTGTTTTGTAATGTTTATTATCCCTTTTTATTTGTTTTTTATTGTCATCATTGGCTCATCGTCCGGTCGACGCTATTGGCAGTTTGTCCTCGTTGTTAGTTCGTCGTCGTCTGTTTGTCGTCATTGGATTTAGAAATAATTGATTTTAGAAAATTGAATTTTGGATGGAATAATTATATTTGGGGAAATGATTTCCTAATTGAGTATGAGATAGTAATAAGAATAAAATAATAATATGATATTTTTATGTAATTAAATCTGTATAGGAATAACTATCAAGAATTCTTCCACAAACAAAACAAAACAAATCCAATTAGGGAAAAAAAAAAAAAAACAAATCCAAACTATATATATACTGTTGGACTCCAAACAGCCGAGAATCCAACTCCTACACGCGCAGTGTTTTATGAATTACCTTTTGCCATCCAGCATTTCTAACGGATACATTTTTTATGTATATTCCAGTTGTCAACTTGTATTTTCTTTTTTGTTTTATTTCTCAAATATAATTCACATTACAATAGATGAAGCTTCAACTCTGAAATAATGCATGATCATACATGGAATGACAATTAGCCGAATAGGGAGTATATCGCGAGCAAAAACTCAAGCTTCGATGGCATTTTCAATGGACGGACTTGGGTATGGCGAACAGGGTAAGTTGATAACAATCTACAGCATTCATTTGTCATAAATGCTTGTGACTTCGGCCAAAAAGTGTTTGATTTATGAGCTTCAAGTTCAAATTGTTGCCTCATCATGTATTTTTAGTTCTTCTTCTCTTTTTTTTCTTCAAATTTGGACCACCAATCATAGTAATTGAAAATTCAAAAGACAACGTGATTTATTGTTTATATATACATATGTAATAAACACGAAAATATCCATGAATACTCCCAATAGTACAATAAACTGAACTCATCAAATATCGGGTTATGTTCTGTGGGAGCACAAAAAAGATTTGCAGCATTTGTTCTATTCATTTTTTGGATGAAAATTGGCAGAAATCTTAGTAACGTAAATGAAAGAAACACTAGGTGCATTTGTTGGCGGGTAGTTGTTGGACCAGACTATAATTTTGACCTTATGCAAAATACATATAGGCCCAACTAAAATCTTAGAAAAACAAAACGACATAAGCTTGACTATTTGTTGAGTGTGATTGGTCACAACTTAACAAAATAGTCGCCATTTCTTGTTGGGAGATTCTTTGAATCTGTAACTAACAACCAATTAAAATTTGTGAAGATTCTTTCGCTAATGTGGGTTCATGTTAGCCTTAACTCAGAAGCAAAGTTTGTGGTTTCTTATAGTGCTATAGAATACTAACAATTTGCACAGATTATGTTTACGATAAACAAATGCTAGAGATAGATATTTTATTAAAGAAATATGAAAACTCTAACGTTCTTTTGATTTTTCATTGATGTCACATAATTTGACGATAATCAATCAAATCCAATGAATGAGTGAAAAGAATATTTGAGAAGACTGTATATGCATGTGTTCAGTATATTTAGTGATTACATGTGTTATGCCAACGTCATATTCCCTCCGTTTTATTCAAATTGTAATGATTTAAGTTGATACGATAATTTATGTATGTTAAATTAATAAAAAATAATAATTTTGTCCTTATACATGTGTGAGATAAAGGAATGAGAAAAAAAAAATGATGATGGATGAGTTCATGTAATATATAGTAGGGATATTTTGATATTTTTATGTGAAAAATTTTTAAACATAAAAAATATTATAATTTAAATAAAATAACAAAAATATTATAATTTAAATAAAAATAAAATATATTATTATTATTATTATTATACAGTTAAAATTCCACTAAGCAATGCCAAAAAAGTTCAGTTGACGAATGGCCATATAGTCCTTCTCCCAACTTATATTCAACGCAGAGCAGGTGCTCTCTTACCAAATTACCATCCCACCCTTCCATTTTTACCCCCAAACAAACATCGAATCTTCCCACAATTCCCAATCTCCTCTCTTCGTACGCCGTCGTAAATACCGTACAACCACGTACCCATTTCGGTCATTTCACAGTCTCCCTCCGTAATCTCTCTCTTGGTGTCCTGTTCGTTCTCGGAGACCCCGCTCGTTTTAATCAGAATCTGTCTTTCTATTTTTCCTTCTCCGCTCAACAGTTGAATCGCCGGCGGCGGCGAAACATCGAGAATCGAGGAGGCGGAGAAACCCTGACTCGAATGTGCCAGATTCGAGTACCGTGTGTTCGATTTCGATGCTTCCATGGCTTGTGAATCGTTGTTTGTTGTTGCTGTGGTGATGAGTTTGAGGCCGAAGTGGTGAGATTCCTTGTTTTGTTTTCGGTAATTGAGGAAGAGAGTCGGTGGTTGAGTTTGGAGCTTTCGATGAATTTCGATGGTTTTGGAGTTTTGATTGTGGTTATTCGATTTCGAGGCTTTAGTTTTTTGTGATTTTTGAGTTTTGTGTGGTATCGATTTTTGTTACTGTGTTGTTGCTTTAGTGGTGCTGTGTGCTTGTTGAGGGTTGATTCACGTTGTCGTGTTCGTGGTTGAAATTTCATTTCAAGGTGTGTGAAAATGACGAATTGGAACTGTTTTGAACTGTAGTTTTGAGTGAAGATGGCAGTACTGTTCATTTGATATTAGGATGGACTTTTGATTATAGCTCACCTGTTGTAATCTAATTTATGGGTTAGAGATGTTGCTGTCAGTTGTGCCGAGTGTCGATGAGTTGATGGAAGTTACTGGAATTCATTGTTTGATTCTTGTCTAAATAAAGAAGGTAAGATGGTTCATTCCGCTTCGCCAATAGTTGGAAGTATTATTGTCTTGGGAAGGAAACGGGTGAATGTTTGATGTTGTCGTGGTGGTTGTTTGGTGGTATTACTCAATCGGCATATTGCTATATTTGGAATGTCTTAGTTTGCAGTTAATAGACGAATAAGTGATTGGTCCTATTCCTTTTAATCACGTTTTGGTGCCTTTGGTTACTGGGAAATGTGTGGACTTACGTGTATGAACTTGCAATTATAGTATCTTCTTGTACTGAACCAAAACATTGGTTTGGTCTTGGTTATTTTGGTTTCTTTTGTTCCTTTGTGTTTTCGGTAATATGCCACAAAAAGCAGAAATCTTCTGGTTTCCTTCACTTTCTGTATAATCTCCCTATTTGCTCGCTTGTCTCAATCTGTTTTCCAGTTCCGTCATCTGTCTTTAATCATTTTTCTAGTCTGTAATCTCGATCGATGCTTTGATTCATGGTTTCTTGTGCTTCAGCTTCTCCTGTGTGACTGTGGATGCTAAATTAGGTTGACTAACATGATGATTTTCATTTTCTTGCATGTGATAAGGGGAATGTTGCAGTTAGCCAAGGAATTCTGTGTTCTCGTGATTCTCGCCTGCTGTATTGTTTGCCTGGCGAGATGTGGACCATGCGCGACAGATGTAGAGCCAAAACTAGTAGATTATGGTGCAAGTGATAGAAGCAAGGAAAACTGTGATACGAGCTTCAAAGATATATTTTCTGGTGTTTTTAGTTTGAATTATGTACCTGAACCATTAGAGACCCTTGCAAGTGCAGATGATGTGTGCCGTAGTTCTGAACTGTTTTGCTTTCCTTCGACGTTACGTGGTTTCAAGTCGGAGGAAAATAATCCAAGAGCAGCGGGGACTGGGTATGCAGCCTCATCTGATGTACATAGAGAAAAGGGTAGTAATTACAGTTGGTCATCGGACTATGGAGTCTTTCAATTTCTTAATGGGCGGACTGTTTCCTGCTCTGGAGAGGTTAGCTACGATATATCTGTGTCGAAGAGGAATCATGGTTATGAATGTTCTCTCACATCGTGTAGAGAGTACATTGCTTGTGAACAAGGCACAAAGGTTCCATCAGACAAAAGCTTTGAGATAGAAGCGACCCAACCTGTGGACGCTTCTCCTAATCTAGTGATAAGCCCTTCTCAACTGGACTGGGGTGAGAGCTATCTATATCAACCTTCGCTCGCTTTTCTTACATTAAAGAACACCTGCAATGAGAGTGAGCTGTACATCCATGAACCTTTCAGCAGTGATGCACAATTCTTCCCTTGCAATTCTACTGAGTTTGTTTTG
>JAOVYX010016241.1:0-13775 GCA_035668315.1 Drosera spatulata | reverse complement strand
GTAGAGAAGAAATTCCTAAAAAGATTATGCTGGTTGTTGTCATCCTCTAGCACAGACTGAAAACAATATTTGTAATTTTTATCCCGGTAGAGAAGAAATTCCTAAAAAGATTATGCTGGTTGTTGTCATCCTCTAGCACAGACTGAAAACAATATTTGTAATTCCTTTTTATTGGATATTTTGATACCGCAACGGTCCCATGGTTTTTAATCCTTTTATTTTTAGGGGATTTTTCACGAAAAAATCTTGGTGTTGACTCTATTTATTTTTTGGGCTATTTAATGATCCATTTCATTTCCATGACGAGAAAAAAATATTGGAAAATTTCTGCTGCACCTTATATCAATTTTCCCAACAATAGCTTTTACAAGATCTTCTGGAACTTTCATAGCGATGCCATCAATCGACATATTGCTAGATGATGTCTTACTCTTCAAATCATTAATAGTCATAGCCCTTCGTTCTAACCTTACACGACGAGGATGCTCCTTGGGCATCACTGTAGTAAATGGATCCATTAATTTGTAGCTGCCACTAGCTTTTTTTCGTTTGTAACTCCTCCATATGTGCCTATAATGTTATGAGAATATGGTTATGAGATTGTTTGTGATCATCGTGACTGGCTGTGCAGTTTGATGTGTATATATCATCTTAGGGAAGCTTTGAGTTTAAGATAATGCCATTATTTTATGCTTCTGGAAGTGATTTTTCTCCTATTAAAAATGCTTATAAAATGATATTTCGCAAATATTTTTCAAATGTATCATAGTACCCGATTTCTATAATTCCCTCTTGGTTATTTTTTGTTACTAGAAAATGACTACACCTATTTGTAAAAGATATTTAAAAAAAGTTGCAAAGTTTTTGTGGTTTTTGTAGCATGAGATGAATCCTGTGAGTCATATGCGCTATTTATGATATATGTTCCTAGCTAGAACTATGTGAAATGTCATTTTCTTATTTTCTACATCGGGCTTGACCCACGTAGGCCTAGGATTAAGGTATGGATCATTTGTTACCAGCTTAGGATTAGTATGCGCATTGGCATTCATGTATTGGAGTTTTTTTTTTTTTTTTTGTACTTTTTTCTGTTTCTCCACCGTTGATTTCCTTAGCGTCTCCAACTCTAATTTTTTCGCGGTCAATTCAATCTCCAATTAAATCACCTTCAAAACATATAAAAAATGAAACATCTTATCAGTTCAAAAAAACAGGGTGATAGTGGAAAAACAGTGTCTTTTTAAACAAACAGTGTGCCAATTTAAAACAAATAGTGCGCCTTATATAGTGCATACAGTGCGCCAACCAGTTAACATGTAAGCAGTGTGCCTATTTAAAAAAAAAGGTGCTTGCTTTGTTTTTCTCTGATAACAAGTCGTCGATTATTTTCTTATGGTTCAATCAATTGCTTCTCCACCTGTCGTATCGTCTCGTCAACCTTACATAGTTTTCCATAGGCGCCATTAATATAAAGATAAAAGAAAATACAAACAAAACAAACAAATATAAAATAGGCTTGAAGTATGTTGTCTTATTCGTCAGTAATTGATTTTCTGCCAGTGTATCTTCAATTTTTTTTGTTGAGCATAACATGTTCAAAGCTGGTATCTTGAAGCAACTTCTTCATGGTTTGCAGGATTGACAACTTGTTTTGTTCCACATGTCGTGCCAAAACATCACCGGATGCGATCTCGGGGTCTGTCTCAGTCGAATTGCTTGATTTGTATTTATGCTTCTTGCCTTTAATTCATAGTTGTCAACGCTGTTGTCGTCGTCGTCGTCTTCTTGGTGCCATTTCAGTACCAGCAACTGCATTTTGTATACTTGTGTCTCAAAAAAGGAGGGGTCGAAATGAATCTAGTCTGAGTTGTGAAATCAAATTAGTAACAAAAGTCATCACCTGACACTTTGGAAGAATACAAAAAGAAGAAGAAAACCGGTTTTTTTACAAGAAGAAATCTAAGTTAGCTTCTCATCTTTAAATCGTGCAATCGTTGCACCTAGGCTTATTAGGAGATCATTGAGTTGCCACCTTGCACATCTCGGAATAATCTTTGAGGATGAAGTTTTTGGGTCTGTGACAAAAGTTCTCTCCGAGAACAAATACTGTAATTTTTTTATAAAAAAATACATTGGGTAAGTAAATTTCTATGAATATAACCAATTAACAACAAACAATGTGCCTAATGTATAGAAACAGTGCGCCCGAAGTAAAACTAGCACTGCTCATTAAAACAGTACGCCTTACTTAAAAAAAACCATACAAATCTAAACAGTGTGTCTTAATCAAATGAAGCAGTGCATCTTACTAAAAATAATAATACATATAAATTCAGTGCGTCTTCATCATAATAAACAATATTATGGTATAGAATGTTTATCGAAATGATGAGTAGATATCCATTTACTGCTTTCACCTTGTAGACCTCGTTGTTCACGTTATCGTTGAGATATTTCTTCATTTTGTTGTAGATGTGCGACGTCCAATTGAAGTCACACAATTTGTCCATATCAGGCACATAGTTTGCATACGCTCTCTTGATTGATGCCTTCGATGTGAAGACAAAGAGTGTGTTCATAACGTACAACACTAGCAGTCTCGCATTGTCCTCAAAGTCATGTGCCTCTTGACCTCTGGATGTTTCACATAACTTGATTGTCATCAATTCTCTTGCATATTTCGCTCCATGGTTACGTTCTTCCTAGAATCTTCTTTGCAAAAACTCACTTGGATTGATTGTGTCCAAGTCCTCTTCGATTATTTCATCCGTCCCGTTAACAATGCCAAATATGAGTTTGATATCCAATGCCGCTATGGTGAAGTCTTTGTTTTCGAAAGTGAATGAACTTTCTCTTTGATTATATTTTGATATAACCTCTCGAATGAACTTGTCACTCTTTCTGCACTCTGACATAATAATATTTCCTAGAAGAATCACATCAAACAATGTCCAGAATAGTGTTTTTCTGAGCTGTACTTTGTGTTCGTCTGTGCATCGAAATTCTGATTCCTTTTTCAAAAGCTTAATCAGTGTTGTCAAGTTGCTTCGGTATTGCGACATTTTCCTGTTTCATTATACAAACCAAGGAGAACAATACATATTAAGAATCAAATTTAAAAAAAAGAAAAGAAAAAACAATGTGTCTTGCATTTAAGATAGTGCGGCAATTTTAAATAATCAAAAAGTGCGCTTTTGAACAAAACAGTGCGTCTCATTTAAGAAATTAATGTTCAATGTCCTTGATTAATAAACAGTGCGTCTATAACTATACATACAATGCGTCTCATTAAAATACTGATTTACTTTGGTCTTAGTAATTAGAAAAGTGTGTCTTTGGCCTTAAAACAAGACGCTATTGTTAAATTATCAAACAACATCTTTGATATTTAAACAGTGTGCCAGTTAATGTACAACTTATGAATAGTGTGTCTTAAGAAATTAATGTTTAATGTACTTAATTATTAAACTGTGCGTCTTGTTAATAACATACAATGCGTCTCATTAAAATATTCCTTTTTCTTTGATATTAAACAACAAGACACTTAATAGTATGCCCTTCACAATGTAAAAGGGTGTGCCTTAATCAAACAGTGATAATTAACATGCCTCTCAATATATTATGAATTAGTTCGACTTCAAACAATGAAATTAGGCTTCAAACACATTTGAATTGGGGATCTGAACAAGGCGCACTGATTTTGGTTCTACAGGCGCTTTATTTTTTTAATATTAAATATTCAAATATAAGTAATCTGGAATTATTTTGTTTGAATTCATGTATGCATTAATATATATCAATTGAATTCAGTGTTCTTTTCGAAATTCGAACAACAAAACTCTAATTTATCAAGTTCACCTCTTTTCATTTGGATTGATTGTTCAAAACAATGCGTCTCTTGAGATGATTGAGTTGAATCAAATTTGAGTCTCGATTTGGATTCAAGAGTGGATTTGAGTTGGTTTTGGTTTTCGATTAGGAATACGAATGGTTCGGTCAGTGCGTCTTTGATTCGTTGTCGTGGGTCTGGACGGTTTTGGTTTGGGGTAATTGAAATATGTACTGGATCGAAATTATTTTCTCGATCTGTATCGGTTGAAAATTTTTTATTTTTTATTTTTGTATTTTTGGTAATTTTCCAATAAAGAAAAATTGACTAAATCTATAAATATCCGACGAAGCTATAATTTCAATCACTTTCTCTTAGTATATAGTTGGTGAGTGATTGATGTATGTGATAGGTGAATTCTATGACCTATATTTATAAAGTTAAGAAATATACAAGATAATATATTTTCTGATTAATTAACTTATCCGATAAGTTAAGATATTTTCATAATGTCTAGAACATATATTTTGTTTGAAATAATTAAATAACATAAACGTATAGGTCCCTGACCACAAATATTTGTTTATACTTCTTAAATTTACAATATGATTATGCACAAGTGTAAACTCAATTGGAGAATGTACACGATACACCATGTTTTTCTTTTTAATTTATCTTTGATTCACCAAAACAACTTCAGTAATGTATTTATGAAACAAAATGATAACACTTCATTAGATGCATGGTGGAACACATACATAATGGAAGACACGTATAAAAGCCATACAAATACACCATAGAAAGTAGATACATTACATAAAGAGGAAGCTACGACAAAACATGAAACATACTTTTCCCAAAACCCAAGCCTTCCCCACAATTGTAACACAACAGCTAGTTAGACGCCCTGTTTCTTTTAAAGAGGTCTCATTGTTTTATTTTGAACAGTGTGTTTGTATATTTAAAGCTGTGCGTCGTTTTTTTTTTTTTCCCTGATTCCTGTTGTATTGTGACCCGATTATGATTCATATAAATTTTTTTTGCAGGACTTTTTCCTTTAGGATTTGTCGTGGTTGATAAGGACGTATTCTAGTTGGCATTGGTTTCTTTCGGAGCTTCGTCAAGTAATTCCTATCGAGCGAATGATCAATTTTGTCTGTTATTATAAGGTCTTAATATCCGACATGTCCGGCACATGATGTTTCGCAGTCTACAGACCCAGTCCATGACAAGGCTAAATAACCCAAGCGGGTTTGTATGAATAAAAGATAACGGAAGCTAGCAAAACAAAAATGTTATAAACGCGGATAATGTTCTGCAAACCCAAATTACATTAAATTATCTCATAAATATATTGTCCAATTGTCTACAACTGGTTCGCAATCAAGTTATTTCATGTAACATTTATTATATATTTAACAGTGAGGTAATTAACTACATGCATTGAGTCTCATTCTAGCGGTACGGTATCGTTTTGTGGTGAATCTGTAAATAAAACACATAACCCGTGAGCTAAAAACTCAACAACCAAAAGTATATGTATTCGATTTGTAGGGTACTTCTCCGACTATTGTGATCGATGGATAGCTGGAAAAGATTTTCTAGAGCCACAAGAAAATATGCCGTCATATCAAATTATGCACGTAATAATAACTTATATGTTTTTGTCCTTTTTATAGTCTTTTACCTACTTAACCATCGCAAGTGCGTATCCCGACATTAATGATAGAACTCATTGAGCACAAAAAAAAAAAGAGAGATGTTTGAGAAATAGACATTGATCTGTGCCAAGTTCTCAGGCACATATCATCCACCGAAATCATATTAAAACTCATTTTTTTATGAAAAGGTTCCTTTTTTTCATAAATATTACGCGTGATTTGGGTTCGCATCCCAAAATCACTACGTCTGTTGCGTGTATTTCGTTTTGCTAAACCCTCACTTATATGTCGAAGGTCTCCCTGCAGAGGACCACATTACACCCAATCAACCGATGTTATGACACGCGACTTCTTATCGTTGCACATACGAAAAGAACCACACTTGTTCTCTTACTATCTAGATTTAATGTCTGACCCAATCAAGTCCGCTTTGATCGCTCGTAGAGTCAAAGAACCCGATTCGGATGAATCCACTATGCGACTCATCGACGACAACGGACTTGTTCGGTTATCTTTAGTTTGTTATAATGTTTATTGTTGTATTCCTTACAAACACACTTATAACATATTCATCACACGTATAACATATTCATCACAAAGGTTATACATCATTCATCACCAATTCTATCTTTCACGGTATTGCATCATATTAGATATATCGTTTAGCCACGAGGGCATTGCATCATATTAAATGTCCCCTTCTGGGATGGGCGTCTCGGTCTTTGGAACGGCCATCCCGACTTATAGAACGAGTGTTTCAGATTCTGTTCAATGTAACTTTTCGATACATTTAAATCTATAATTCTTTATATACAGCTATAAAAATTATTTCGTAAAATTCTATACTAATTGGACTCTATAGTCTTTCCATAGTGTAATATCCCAAAATTTCGTATTTTCAAAATTATGTTAAATACGTATATAAATTTTGTTATTTAATAAGAGAAGTACGTATGAGTAAATATAATGAAATAATAATGTTATCTCTCTTTAAAATACATAGCGTACGTACATTAAGAACACGTGAATAAATATAACGAACGAATAAGTAACGTTAAAATATTATAACGTAACGAGTGACGTTATATCGAACGAATAAATATAACGAATAGATAACGTTATAGCGTACGAATAAAAATAACGTATAAGTAACGTTAACATTATGTTATAATGTAACGTTATAACATAAAGAATATTACACCTTAGGGGTACCCATTTTAATCTCAGAAAATTTATATTATTAATTGAAGTACGATATTAATATTTTTGAGATAATTAGATCGACACGAAATAATTAACAGATGACAATATTATGAAAATGAGGTAAATAATAGTCTGACAAAAACTTAATGAGGGTATACATTTTACCTCTCTGCCAACCTGAAGTCCTTTGATTTTCTCCATTTCAATCCCATTTCATTGTCCACACGAAATGAAATGTCACGGTACAACAAAAGTACTCAAAATTGTCTCCTGCAATCAATCCTTATACGCACATACACTCACTCACCCCCTCACTGTCCCTCTCCTACCTCCTGCGCAACCGAGCCAAACCACCTTCCTCTCCTCCACCCATCGTCTCCGGCCACCAAGCCGCCACCAAGCCACCATCAAGACGCCGCCACCTCCGACTGCCCTTGCCATCGTCGTAGCCGCCGCCATCATCAACTCGCGCCACTGCCACACCTCCACCACGACACCACCAGGCGCGTCACCATCACCCAAGGTCGGCAACCACCATTACCGCCAACGCCTCACCATCGCCAACACCATCACAGGGCTGCCGCAACACCGCCACCACTGCCTTCACAGAGTCGTACCACCACCACGAACACCACCATGCCGCCATCGCACCACCCCGTCTAGCCACCAAACTACTCCCTGACCACCAGATCACCATCCCAGACATCCCCAACGTCGGAGAAAAATGGGGAAACACAGCAAGAAGGAGACCCCGCGGCTTTCCCTCCTTGCGACCTCACCACCTTCGCCACCCACCAACCACCACAAAACAGCCTTGCCGCCACGTCCGAAAACCTCCAGCGACCCCCAAGAACCCTCCCAAGGTGAGTAAAGACAATCATGCAGCCTCTCCGCGCCTCTCCTTGAAGCTTCGATGAGGAAACTTTACATAACAAGCTTTTCCCGCCAAATCCCAACGGACAGCAGCGACAAAGTGTGGCAGAGCAAGACGAAGTACTTTGATGACATCGGGTGTCATGGATGTCGAAGTTGGAATGTAAACAAGCCTTAAAACGCCCTACCGACGACATTTCGGCCACTTTTCTGGCCACCGGCAGTGACGGCGACGGGGACATAACAGTAACAAAGGTTGGACAGCGGAGCAGTGACCTTGGGTTTCAAAGTTTCTAAGGTTTCTAAAAGTTTCTTTAACCCTAAATAAAACTAGGGTTAAACACGCTTCAAAGGTAACCTAGCCCCTCTCGATCCGTCTCAGTGCTTAATATTTCATCAATATGATGTGTTATCATGATTATGATGAGAAGGGTACCATCAGGATGACGATGATATGCTTATTTGCTTGATTTATGCGTTGAGACGATAACGGAACTAGGGTTTCGATAATATATGCATAGGTACATGCATAAGCACATGTGGACATTAAATAATGCTAATTATAAACCTAAAATACTATGAACGTACTTCGTTATATATATGTGAATGCTTGGGGCGGAGATACGATGAGTTATCCTTGATCACGGGGTTATGTACTAAAAGGGTACTGAATATTCCATAGATTGGGTGGTAATAATAAGCCTGGACATTAGGATCGAGACGGGGGATGATCGTTCTGTATGTTTGATATGTGATGTGGGGCATTGGGGTTGAAATGGGTTAGAATACGCACCATTAGAACATATAAATATCCTCTTGGGAAATAAATAAAAACGTTCCCTAAATGCTCAAATAAAAAGGTCATGAGAACATATACCTTGGTTTCACTATCTTGGCGATATGAACTAACGAAAACGAACAAACAATATATATGTATCCCTGAGAAGTGAAGGTAGAGCATTGCGCGTCCCTCTTTGGATCTGTAAGATCATTAGTCGTTCTTCTTGAAAATATTAAGAAGGTTGAGCATGGCGCCCCTTCCGCGGTCTGGCGTGACCAATATTTACATCCTTTGCAATTTGTCATGAAGGTCGTATTTAATGTCCCTTCTTGGATCCATGAGGATCATTCCTTGTTTTCTCTAAAGAAGCTTGGATGGCGGTGTAAAAACATTATCCTTCGGGTCATCGTCTCGGGCAAGAAACTAGCTAGAGAGTGATGGGCATCCCCCATTCTCTTAGCATGCTTGCAACGGCTTCGATACCGTCATAGCGGTGCCACGGGTGACTCTCTGCAGGGAGCCCCAAATCATCTCAATGTAGGTATTCGGTGTCCATTGAATGCGCACCTAAGGTGCAAGGCGACGCACAAACCATGCAGGTGCGGAAATATAATTGCATGGATAGCCCAGTTGACGATTGACGTATTAACGTTGTACTCTGAGTCTGTCATGTATTGCAGTTGTTTTTCAAGTCGAGTCATGAACTCGTTGTAATAATAAATAAAAAAACAGAAAAGATATGAAGACGTATAAAAGAAAGTATTGTTTCATATGGCGCTCATATTTTTTATAAGTTACGAAAATGTTTTACTGCAACTCAACGATTTGTCATAGTCGGGGGAGTGCCCTGCAAACGAAACTCATATACTCTAGGTTATTGAGTTTTATACTTCCGGGTTATATTTTTCGCTTGCAAGTAGCCAACAGATTGATGATCGTGTTCAGTAGAAGAGAGGGTTGCATGCATATAGCTACCCAATGTGTTTTACGAATAATGTAATGTAAACCTATCTTTCGCTTGATGGAGCATTGGAACATGTGATGTAAGGATTTGTAATAATTTGGATCATTGAATAATGTAATTAAACTGGTAGATTTTGACTTACTGAAAGCTTACTGAAAACTGACCGGAGATAATATGTAATATAACTGTTTAGTTTGTTTTCCTTATCTTCTATACCTCTAAGCCCGTCCGGATTTCGTGACCTTGTCACGGGTTGGGTCCGTGACGGCATAATGCTCACATGAAAGTCGGAGCGTTACAAATAGTATCAAAGTTCTCATCATGAAGACTTACCAAAAACAACAGTTTATTCGTTGAAGTTCATAGTTTCTGTTACATCAAACAGTTTGATTTTTGTTCACTAATCAGCTTAAAACTCTTTACATACAACTGCAAATCAAAATTTATAAACTGTTCTGAAAACTAAGCTTCAAAACATTTCTAATGATATAAGGCTCATTTTTAAAACTCTTACTATGTGATTTGGAATCAAGTCGCAAAGTCAGTTCTGTAACCACTTTTTATATATTGACATATCCGAATATTTTGATTTATATCTTAAGATTCACAATTCCAAATCATGATCTATCAACTTCACTAGGAACTAGACATATGAGGATTAAATATACATTGAAATCAGAATTTATTTCAAAACTATAATTTTCTACATGCAAGATAGAAACAGATTGGAATGAGGTTTGGTTAGCTCTCGAGCGTTTTTATACGTTTGAGACCTTGTTTGATGATAACTCTTACTCTATATGTCGGATCTTCGCACCGTTAGATTTGTTCGATCCCTGACTTCACCACGGACGTCGTGGTAGTCTGGATTAGAGATCCGATAATTCTAGAGTAAGATTCGATCAAAACAGTGTTAGTTTTGAAGTGATAATCTTGTGTGAAACTTAAATTCGTGATAACTTATTATCCGAAGATCGGATTAACATACCGTTTGTGGCGTTGGATTCCTTGATTTGTCCTTTCCATTTTGACTAGCAATCTCACTAATTTTAATGGAGTATGGAAGTGGTGTCGTGATACATACCGTATATTTCTTTAATATTTATGCTTTCCAAGATTCTTGGGTATTCCTCAAGCTTTTCTTGAATTATTTCCGGATCATCCTTTTTCCTTTTGTCTTCGGCATCTGATGGATAATTTGAAAGCTATATTTAGAGGTGCTAATATATCGTCGTCATATAAAAAGCTTATCCTAATTATGTTTTAGAGTTTCTTATATGCTCTAATCGTCACTAAGTTCTATGATAAGTTGAACGAATTTTAGAATACAGGGGGTGATCTAGCTAAAGATTTTAGGGCTTTGATTATGCCTCACAAGAGGTGGGCAATCAGTTTTGCAGTTGGTTGTCATTATGACGAGATAATGACCAACGCTATAGAGTCATTCAATGCTTGAATTTTGGGCATGAGGGAGCTTCCTATCACTCAAATGGTGGATCAGATTCGTGCCAAGTTAATGGAGTGGTTCAACAATCATCGAAGTGATGTAGCAGAATGAAATGGGGATTTATGTCCAAGGATGTTGGAGACTTTCAATGAATTATTAAAGAAATCATGCGTTTTATGGTGAAGACATCTTCGGAGCTTATTTTCGAAGTAATATTATATCCGACAGCCTCAGTAAATATGAGAGAGAAGAGTTACTCTTGTCGTATGTAACAGACAAACGGTTTTCCATGTTTATATGCGGTTTGTGTGATTATAAAGTTTTCCTTGCCCGTGAGCACTATGATCGATCCATTTTTTTTTTATTGAAAGTCATCGGAAGAGATATGAGATTGTCATCCATCCTATTCCTTCATTAATTGTCGACCAAATTGCATCGTCAGTGAATGTTGACCCCGCCTTCTTCGAGAAGATTTCTCGGTAGACCTAGAAAACGACGTATTCCATCCAGTGGTGAAGAGTCTAGGGGTATGAGATGTACGAGGTGTAAAAACATCGATTATCACAACAGACAAAGTTATCGACAGCCCATTTAGGTTCTTGTGTTTTTTTTTTTTTTTTTATGCAAAACAAAAAGAATCATGCTATGTAATGATTATTTCAATTCTATGGCTATCAAGTTATCAATTTTTGTTCATGCATTTGTGTATTGTTGTGTTTTTCTTTTTTCTTTTTGAAAAGAATAAACATCAACAGGCGCATCGTTTTGATAACACTGGCACACTATTTGAATGAAACAATGCACCTGTGAAATGTAAGCAATGCGTTTGAGTACTTTGATGATGTTAACAAATCCAAGTGTGTTGTTTTTAATATGTCAATTATATTTTTGTATTTTTACTCATGTATTATTATATGACTTATTTGTATTCATATAATTATTATGTTTTGATATTTATAAAAATAAAATAAAAAATAAACGCACTCTTTGAATAAGCTTGGCATCCTATTTGAATTAAACTGTACATCTTAATAAACTAAACTGTGTGCCTGTTCCATTTAACGACAAAATGATAAGGAAATAGGTTATAAGAGATGCAGACAACTAATTAACTTGAAATTGCAATAGAAAGACATTATTTGTACAAATCTTCAAAATATACATCAGTCAAATATGTTTCTGTTTTCTTCTATATCGTCCTTATTTGCAGGCTCTTTAAATTCATATCATGAAATGAAAATTTCGACTATTTTTGCTCTGTATCGCAAAATCTCTTCCAAGGTAAAATCTATGCAACGGGTTGTCCATTTGCAAGCAGATCTATCCATTGGTAACGTGAACTCCACATTCCAAATTGATTTGAATTGCAGTCTACTTGTTGATGTTCAATTCGTGTTGTACTTCTCCTTTTCTTATTCCACGATTGGTGTGCCTTGATGTTTCCTTGTCGTTTCCTTTCTGAATTTTTCTGCATAGTTTTTCTGCACATTCAACAACACACACAAAGTAGTTGACATTATAATGGTTCATTTCAATAATCAAAAGCATCTGTAAATAAATATGTGTTTCTTTCAATTTTCTCAGCATCCCTTTCATAACCAACTTTTTTTGTTTTTTGGAGTTGTGATGTGTCCACGTGTTATCTTAGTTGTCGAACACCAGCAATGTCCAATGATATGCAATCCTGCTTTTTGCTACCCCCGGATATAAACACTATAAATTTAAGGGTGTTACAACAATACTTACTTGGGCATTACTTCGGTCATCCTTTCATGCTTTTCCCGCCCACAATCGATCATATATTGAGTGACTTTGAGCGCATCGTTTTTTTAGTTGCTATTGAACCCGGAGTGCGGCCTGTTTTCTTCTTCTTCTTTGGTTGTTGTTGCTCGACGTCTCTTCTTTTTGTCCTCCTTCTTCATCGTTAGATTGCAGTAGTTCATCTTCACTACTGATTCGCATTATATCGTCATCTTTTTCCCTTTTTCCCTCCTTGACAACGGAATTGTTGTCGAACAACAGCGCTTTGTATTGTACCACTGTTTGTTTCTCATTTCCTGATTCCTCTCTCAGTTTCTTGTTTTCCTCCTCTTTTTAAAGCAGCTCCTTTATGACATCATCGTTCACCTCTTGATTGTTGTGAATATATGACTTCTTGAGAATAAGTTTCCCATCATCATCATACTCATTGTAGATTGGATCAACAATCTCTTCCATCGCTTGATGTTTCAGGACATCCAATTTGATAGATCGCTTATTCAACTTTAATGGCATTGGACAATACTTTGGATACCCCCAGACATATCGACTAACTCTTTAAGAATCTCCCAACAAATTGAACCTATCTCTCATACCAACTGATGCACGAAAGAAGCGTGGCTCACTCAAAATGATGAAAACGGTTGAAGCGTAGAACTTCAATCATCTTATTATCAGTGGACATGGCCGATCGTGTGGGACGAGAACCAGGACGAAGGCGTCGTTGTGATCGAGGAGGTGGAAACGTCACCTCTGATGACGAGGATCCACGTCTCCGGGAACGAGACCTGCGAGACACAGAGATCAAAGCGCACCGAGCAGGATAGAAGATCTTGAGCAACAGCTTGTAGAGGCAAGGCTTGGCGCTCGATCTGAGGAGGAACCCGTTGAGTCTGATGCCTCAACCAATGTAGATAACGAAGAGGAGGAAGACGTGAATCCCTTCGCAACCCAGAATGAGATAGACGTTGGGACGCTTAGGTAGGGGTTGTGTGCCGTCTCAAAATATCGGGAAGAAGGTTAAGATTCAGAACTTTGTAGGTAACTCTCATCCAGATGATTTTATTGACTAGTTGCATACTGGGGTTGCCACCTATGCGAGATAACCAACACTGCATTGATTTCATATTGGGTGCTAGCATTCCTAACAGGCCTAGATTCAGGATGAGCCCTAAAGAGCACGAAGAGTTACAGTGACATGTACATGAGCTGTTAGAGAAGGGTCTCGTGCGTGAAGCATGAGTCCGTCTGTTGCTCCA
>JAOVYX010016240.1:0-25284 GCA_035668315.1 Drosera spatulata | reverse complement strand
AGCAGGAAAAAGGTGTTCGCATGTTATGTGACAGTCAGAGTGCGATCTACTTGACAAGAAATCCGGTGTACCATGCTCGGACGAAGCATATCGATATTCGTTATTACAAGATTAGAGAGTGATTGGATTTCGAGGTTGTAGATTTGCAGAAAGTTCACACAAAGGAGAATGCGGAAGATATGCTTACCAAAATAGTTCCCAAGATCAATTTTGACCGCTACTTAGACTTGATCAACGTTTCTTCGTACTGAGTTTGTGGTGGAGCATCCCCGCCACACGAAGGGGATATGAGGACGTGTCAGGCTGTGGCACCGGGTTCGTTAGTTAGTTGCTCTGGTATGGATCGTGAAGTAAATGCCAAAGGTGGAGATTATTATTATTTGGCGTTGACTTTTTAGATTCTTTATTCCCTATAAATAGATCCTTATTGTGTAGAAAATATGGTGAGAGAGAAACTAGGGTTTTCAGAGCTATATACAGAAAAGAGCGATCTCAAAAGAAAATCCCTGTAATATGATTAGTGAGTTTTTCTTTCCGTGGGTTTTTTCTTCCCCTTGAGGGTTTTTCCCACGCAAATCTGGTGTCGTTTTTTTCGTTCCTGTTATTTATTAATTGTGCTTGTGAATTAATCGTTTGCTTACTGAATTATAATTCTGAGATTGTCTCGAGATTTAAATCGTAACACCATTTAATAATTGACAAAAGGTTCTTCAAGACATTGACCCGTGCTTAAAGTCCTTTCCCGTCTTTACTCTAAGGATCTTTCCATGGCTCCTCCATCTCTGAAGGGGAGACCTTTTCTGTGGTTCTGGACTGGAGTTCATATTCGAAGAGCTCGTCCCTCTTGGGAAGTCCTGTAGCTTACTTAAGGCGGAAATCTTATTCTCAAGCGAAGCGGGAAGGCTTAAGGTAAGGCTATTCTTATGAGAGCTCATCGGTGTATTATATTAGGAAGGTCCTCTATGCTAGGACAGTATTATAAGTTCGAGATATATTTTTTATACTGGTCCGTCATCAGTTAAGTCATCGAAAAGCGGTAGGAGCAGATCGGCCTATGATGGGTGAAAAGGCTTATAGCTTATTTGAAACTAGAAGCTTGAGATCGTTCACATTCTGAAACTTATCCACCGAATAAGGGGCAATGAGATTTTTAGCCGAAGGTGAAGGTAAAGGAATGGACCCAAGATACGACCAGGCTATAAAATAGGCTGACCCTGGTGTCGAGACCAGAGGTTATGCAAAAAAGACTTTTCAAGTCGATTAGTTGAGTGACCGAAAACCAATAACAAGATAGAGAGAAGACAACTAGTGACAGTTACAAGTGCTCTTGGCCGTACCAACTATTATTCCTTTTCTTCTGTCCAACTAAGAAAGGCATGGGACAACCTTCTCTCTTAAAGCTTTCTTCGAAAGACTTCTTCGAAAGACTAAGACTAAGAACAATCAAGAACCGTATACTAAGAACTCATAGGGTGGAGGACGGCATAGAGAAGACTAAGACTAGCTGAACAACCAGTAGCGTGGGGATAGCTACGAAAGAACATTGCCTGAGGACACTCAAACTACTACAGTCTCTCCTGCTTTAACCTACACCACTCATTCACATGGTGCTAGAAGTCCAAAGCAATAGGGTTGAGAATTATGATCAGACACCAGCCAAGCTTCTGAATGTCACGTCTTCTATAATAGTCATTCTTTTTCTCTATGCAAGATAGCTAATGTAACCATATTGCTTTCCAACCAATCTACGCATAGAATAAAGCAATCGTCAGCCGAAACAAGATAAACCGCTCCGTAATCAATCTTTTTTTTTTTTCAAAGCGCGCTAAGAAACGTTGCCTCCATCGGCCTTTCTGTGCAACAGTCCACCAGTAACGGAAGAGAGGGTTACCATACATACAAGAGTCTTTCAATTTTTACGAAAGAACTTTCTTACCAGTCAAGTAGTACAACAGCTCTATCTTATAGCCCTTGATTGCAGAACCTTTTTTTTTTTTTTTTCTTTCAGTAGATAGAAGAAACTATTAGATAGATAAGGAGAAGGTGAGTGAGTGAGTCCTCACTGACCTGAGAGATGTCGATCACCAAGCAGGCTTTTCATTTGGTAGGTAACATCGCCGAAACGTATTATTCAATTTGACTACAAAGGTTCTGCAAGAAAAGAAAGGTTGTGCAGCAAAAGAAACGGAAGGTCTTGTAAATAACGCGTACGTTGACAAAACCGTCATAGGAATGGAGCCTCTTAACATGTTGACGAAGACTTTCGAATTGAGGGTTCGGTCACTAGAGGGGATTCTGGAATCCCCGAAAGAAGAATAGCCCCGCTCTCTAGCCGACTGATCCCCTTGATCATATAACTGGAAGTGAACGTGTCATATTAGAGGTGAACGATCAGAGGTCTCCTCTAATCACCACCATGAAGCTGGTCTCTCTTTTAGTAGACTCAGCAATGAATATGAATGAAGAAATGAATGCCTATCAATAGGGACTTTGAGTGTGGGTTCAATTGAATGAATTTGTCAAGGTCAATGTACGTAGCACCAACTTCTTAGCCTATTTCTCATTCTTGCTCAGGAGCCAAAACAAACATGCCTGCTACCTACTGTACTGGACCTTCGACCAGGCATTATATCCTTGTCGAATCGGAACCAAGCACCACTGCACTACGCTTGAACAGTTGAGCGGCCTCCGTACACAAATATAGATTAACTAATCGTACATGTTCCAGTCTCACAACCCAAAGCGGGTTGGTCAGAAGTCAGTGAAGTTTGGTAAGACAAAATTGGACAAAGAAAAGAGAGTGCTCGACCGGAACAAGGGCCAACAAAGACCGTACATAGATAACTGCTCTTCCCCTTTTCCGTCTTTCATTGTTGGCTTTAAGGTAAACATTAGTATGGCAGCTGGAAAGAAAAACGATCTCACCTTTGTAATTCTAGTATACTCCCCCTTACTAAGATATTCTTTCAGCCTTCTTTAACTCGCGCAACAAAGCACACTTTAGAACAAAGAAGCAAGATCTCCTTCCCTCCTTGAGGAAAGAGACACATAGCACACCGACCAATAGTCCACTCCCAGGATCCTTTCCCAGACTCACCTCTCAAGAGAGATCTTTTTATATCTTTCATATTATGGGCCAATTCTCTTAGAATAAATTCCCTAGGTCTGGCAGCCCATTGATCTGGACCTTGAACTCGTCATATTCTCGCTGTACACGCTAAGGTCTTTGACAAAATGCTGTCGCAGTTTCTTTTTGTAAGGATCCTTCTTCAAATTCAAATCAGATTCTGGATTCCGTGGCTCAATACCATGTTTACGACGAAAAGGAACCCATATATTGGCAAAGCTTGCGGCTTCTGCCATTACTTCAAATTTTAGAAGTGCACAACATAGCATGAAAGCTTTTCCACTGGATAATCTGCTGCTAGAATGGACAAAATGGTGTTTGCAGTGACAAGGGTATTTAGACTTCTCTGTCTTCGCTGCCTCTCTTATTAAAGCTCTTCAGAAACGTAAATAGAAAGATTATAAAAAATGTAAGATGTTCCGTACTGATGAGAAAAACCGAATTCTAGTTCAGAAAACTTGATTCCTTCCTTGTTTAAGCTTCGCTCGTCTATTGATAGAAAAGATTTTCGATATGGATTGAGATTGTGATGGGAGCTTGCTTGAAAGCATTCTCTCGAAATGACCTAGAACTTAAAAGCACGAAAAGAAGCATAAAAAAGGAGGGGTGGCGCTAGGGGTTCGTACGTAGGCTAGGGATTCGGACCAGGCAGGTAGTGATTAAACTATTGTAGTAATTTATTGCGATCATAGCCGTATCCGGAAGTTTTGAATATGGAAAATCTGAGACCATCAGGCCCAATTGATTCTATCTGGACGGAGAGAAGAGGAAGAGCAAGTAGTTCTTATTTATCTTATGTATTAATTGTGTGAGAAATGCCCTAAAAAATCATTCAATTAGCATGTTATGCTCTGCTCTATTTCTTTTATTGATTTCATGATTGTGTTGGTGTTACATGGACTATTGGTCCCAAAAGGCCAGAAAAAAATCAGAAAGTGAGATTCGGAGCAAGCAAGGACTAAAATGAAGTGCAATCGCATTCCTTTTCCTCTTTACAGAAACTACTTTATGGCCTGTAGCCAGATTACCTTGTTTCGACGTCGATTGGCCATAGAACCACTTTTTGATGAGTGACGGGTCCCCCTTCTTTCAGAACCTTTCTCAATTCGGGAAGTTCGAAGTTGAAATGGTTGGACGGACAATCATTTCACGTAGGATCGTGCCATCACTTACGTTATGCGCTTTTGATTGCGTCTACTTGTGATGCCCATAATTCATGCAATGAAAAGGTTCTATTAAAAGAGAAGACCTCGACTATGGCCGGCCTATATTTGAATGAGAATGTCGTGTCATCCAGCGGAACCTAGAAGAAGGTGACTCGCACAGACAGCTGACTCCTTTTCAATAGAAAAGAATAGCCCAACCAACCCACCTGACTGGTCAATCTCAGAGATCTTATCAGCCGGCAAACTGGAGACGGACGACCACGGGTCGACCTTACCAGCACCAAAGGTGTACTAATCAATGAACTTTCGAAACCTACTTTTTCTTTTCTGAAAAAATCAACCAACGGTCACGACAACATTCAATTCATAACCTGACTGACTTGGTGACTCCTATAGTACAACCAAAGGCTAGTTTGGTAGTGTTAATCATTTAACCAAACACCAATATATGTATAGAAAAGAAACCAAGTGAACGAACAATTAGCCACTTAGAGAGTCTACGAGCTTGACTTTATCCAAGTTTGCATTTCGAACAAGTAAGCATATATATAATCTCCAGAAAGCGACTCAACGGGAGAAAGACTCGGGCATAGGCACGGAAACTGTAGTAGGTGAAAGAGCAGGTGTAGCAACATGCGAGCTACAAGAGCGAGCCTCATAGCTGCTGCTGGTACAACATAAGCAAAGGTTTCTAAGTCAGTTTTCGTTTTGGCTAGAGCGCCTAAATCCGCTATTATTTGACACGGGTTTGCCGTAATGCTTAAACTATAGCGAATGAATCTATCGTCATTGATACATAAATAAGAGACCAATTAGTAGTGATTGAATTCCTTCTATGGTTCCACATGAGAAACCAGTACAAATATAACATACGTGTCTAATTGAACTATGACTTGGCAACTCCCCGTCTATGGATTGGGATCCGTCCTCAGTAGGTTACCGAAAGCAGATAAAATCCATTTTAGACAGGGGTCACGAACTCAAAAAGGAGTTTGAGTTTGAAAAGGGCTAAACTAAAAGAAGGCTAAATCGAATCGGAATAGGATAAAGAACGCACGAAGGATCAGAGAGAAAGAGGACTAACAAAGTCTCCTCTCATTACTTATGGAAGAAATGCTAAACTATATTCCAGAGACGGATCTAGTTCAGATGTCGAAGTAGACGAATTCGTCCTCAAGCCTAGAAAGATGTTCCTCCATAGGTAGTCTAAACTAGTTTAGGCTAGGTTTCGGGAGTCAAATGTGACCTCTGTTAGGAAAGCCAGTACGCCAAGGAAAGTATAGCATTTTCAAAGAAAACGTTCCTAGAACGGGAACCTTTCCACTTGAAGCAAGACAGGAATGAGATCGCATAAGCCGGGGCAGGCGGTTTTCTATGGAAAGAATCAAAACAATGGGTCTGATGTCAACGAAGACAAGTTTTAGAAGCGGATCCATTAACAAGAAGTCGATCTCTCCTCAAATAGCACTCTATCGGGGAAGAGTATCCAAGTTCCGAGTGATCCACAAATCATTCAACAACCTCTAGGAAGCTATCTATCCTAAGCTAGTGACGTCTATTTATCAAACAAAGCAGCTCATGAAGGGATTGACGAGTACCAGTACCCTTACCAATGACATGTCATTTTTATGAAAGAGCTTGGAGGTTGAATAACCACTGCTACCTTCAATAACTCATAGCTTGTTGTGCCTCTTGGAGGAAGTTCCGATACCGAGTTGAAGTTCTTAATTCACTTCCTACTTTGCTTTGATTCGTGACCTATTATAAACAAATATAGTAAGACGAAGAACTGTTGTTCATTGGAACACCGGAGTTCGGAGGCTATTCCCATCATTGAAGTCAAAGTGTGAAACTGAGCCTTCCGAATAAGAAAGAAAAAAGTGCTTATTTTCGTTGGAAAAACCAACGCAAATCTCAAATTGACTTTTGAAAACCTACTTATAAAGATAGATAGAGTTGGACAAGATTGGAATGGCCATATATTGATGTAGCAGATCGGCTAATGCTCGCAGGTTGATGTATTCCACCAGTTGACTGGAGACTTATTATTGGTATATTGATCAGTCCAGCACAGATTGAAATAGGAGCCGGTTCGACAAGAAGCTTTTGAAAACAGTGCACCCAGGTAAATAAGGAACGAGATGAATACAAACAAAGAGAATCAAGTCTTTAGAAGATGCTTGAATCAAATTGATGATACTTGTTAATTATTTAGGCAAACCCTTCCCATGTTTGGTGATAATGATCTTTTTAAATCATGTATAAATCAATAGGAGTTAATATGATTAAACCAATAAGATGTTGATATATATAAACAAATCAAAACTTGACATGTGGAGGACCAACAAAAAAAAAGATCTACATTTGTATTTTATATTTATAATGATGTGATAAGATATGAGTATATGAATTGAAATAAATCTTAACTAAATATTAAGATAACAAAAAAATAAAAAATATAAATAAATAATAAATAAAAACGGATTGCGGGTTGGGTACGGATATCCAGGGATTGGGTCTAATTGAGTTGGGTATTTATACCTACCGGTCAAAATACCCAATTTCTATTGGGTCTCAAATTCCCAACCCGATACCCATCATTTTTGCGGGCACCTGCGGGTTTGGGTCCAATTTTGACATGTCTACTACCAAAGGATCATAGAACAAGAAACTTAAAATTATGCCAGATTTGATTACCACCTTGCCTATCACACCAATCTTAAAACATATGTCTCGAATTCTATGCATGCTACACAGCTTATAGTGTCACTACTTCCAATTCGTACAAACACAAGAAACCCATGACTAGATAATAAACTCTGCCACCATATATACAAAACAACATTATCACAAGCAATAAAGGAAATAGATTGTACAACTTCGCCGACTAAACTCATGTTTTTGTGTATACACTTGAACCTATCGCGTGTTTGTGGAATGAATAACCATTAATGTAATCTGGGCATCTCAGTATAGCACCACATCAAAATTTCTGGTTATAAACAAGCTAAAACAAACAAGGAGTTATTTTACTACAGAAGTTTCCTCATCAACATTTTTGTTTTTAATTTATGTATGATTCAATTTTGAAACCGAGTCCGGAACATAGATGTTAACATGGTATTAATGATCTTGATCAAATAACACAAATATTCATATTCGAAAATAAATTAACCCATCGAATTATTCGGAGCTTGTGCTCAAAGTATATTACACCATCCCAAACAAAGTCTCAAATCACAACCACAAACACAAATAAAAACACTACAACAAATTATAACATAAAATTCAGAGAGACAATGAAAACCCCCACGGTCACATTTTTTCATATCCTCAATCCCTCTCATTCTCCCTTGCAAACATCTCAGCATCGAAAGCCAAAGAGTGCTGAGATTCATTGGGTGCATATAATCCTCATTCCCGCTCATGATCTGCACCACCATGAGCCGATTCGCCTTCTCAGTGGGATGAAAGGCGTCCCAGGAGGCATAGAGGTCTCGGTTCGGGAAGAGGTTCGAGAGCATCGTGCAGAGGCCGATCCCGTTGTAGGGGCCTTGGGCTGCAGCACGCTTCCTTCGATGTCACGATGGATTTGCTTGAAGCAATTAAAAGAAAAAAAAAAGTGTTCTGGATTCTACATAATAACTAAGAGTTCTTTTCCTGTGAAATCTACAAATCCATCTCCACCTTCTAGGATCTATATATGTGGTTGTATTCTCATATTAAATCTCTCGGGTTCCATCTTAAAACCAATTGATAATGAAAGGAGTAACCTAGAATTTATATATGTAGTTGTATTCAATTCCTAAACTCCAATATGTGTAAAGTTTCCTCAACACTTCTATATTTGAAAGTTTAACTCGATAAAAACTTTGTAACAGATAACAACCATTAATATGACCGTTGTAGAAAACAAATTGAGACTCAAGAAGAGCAAGTTTTTCCATATATAATGACATTAAAAGAGTTGATATTCCATAATGGTGTATCCACAATGGTTTTGCAGAACAGATACAGTCTTATATTGACTGTATCTGTCAGATCCATAATATTGTTTAGTTTTTTTATAAATGATAAAGTTCATGCATATAAAATCCAAGTATAAATATCACTTTAGTGGTTATGTTGTATTTACAGTACTGTTCTGGACGCTTCCGGTGTTATGAACAGATATTCATTTTTGAAGATCATATGCAGTTTTAACTTAACTCTATCCGTAAAATCCATCCTATGAAAAACTTATACATGCAAAATCCAAACATAAATACATCTCAAACATAAATACGTTTCAAAATTCATCATATGAAAATCTTCATACATGCAAAATCCAAAATCCAAACTTTATACACAACTCTCACATCCTCCCTTGCTTCCCCAGCTTTCTTTAAAACTTCTCCGAAATGCATCGCATAACCAAACAGGTAGAATCCTGAAAGGACCATTAACAGATCTACAAGAGGACTGCTCTCAAGATACCAAAAAGAGCCATCACAGTTCTGTTTATCCAAACAGAATAGGTTTTTTTTTTTTTTTTTTTTTGCCCCAACAAATTTGATTAGTAAGCCATCACAGTTCTGCTGGACCATTTGTTTTGACCATTTCTGTAATCACTAATGTGCAGGGGTGAGACAGTAAACCGAAGAGAAAACAGCTAGCAATGAGAGGAAATAACAGAAGGATCCTGCAAGGTAAATTAACAAAGTTCATTTTCTGTGCAATTTGCAGTTCTGTCTTGATCTCAACTCTCGAGGACTATCTACCAAGTTCTCGTTGCTAAGAAATCGTTAGATTGAATCTATCTATTCACTTCTTTCAAACATTTTGCCATCAGGTATAATATGATGACCTCTTACCTCAGTAAAAACTTATCAAGAGATAACAACCATTAACACCAACATTGTAGAAAACAGATTGAGACTAAGAAAAACGTGTTTTTCCTCATATAATGACATTAGAAGAAATTGATAATGCATATAAATCGTCATTGATAGATCTAAAATACCAAAAACATATTCAAAATAAACATACGCGTACCTTGATCGTCATGATGCATAGCGAAAATTACTTACGACGAGTACGCGATTGAACTAATTAGATCTATAAAACTGGATCACCAATAAACAACGTTAACAGGTTTCACTTTTCTAATGCCCCTGACGGGCGGTGTAGATGAGTCACCATGTATATCATAATTAGCGTCGGAAAATGTGATGTAGTTGATATATATAGAGATGTAACAATTATTGAGCCTACTCATCACGGAACAATAAATATCTACCCAGTCCACACTAACCGACCCCATATTAAACTAAATAAGAGCGCATCGTCTCATTTTATTAGACCAACTAATTAACCTGACAACAATTAATATGACCCACATATGGAAATTTAAATATTAAATCTAGCATTCTTCCACTTGAGTTTATTAATTGTCAAAACCAAAACAAAACCAAAATTTTAGAAAACAATTTTACTTTTTGAAATGAACACAAAAAATGGGCTAATTAACTATTTTGAAAATGTTAGACGTCAATAATAAAACCATTGGTCTAGAGACGGTCTTCTCAGTCGATTCGGTCCCATAGAGCTTCAAGTTCAGGATCATAGCGGAATCTGCATCTTTCTCTAAGCGACACAGGCCCTTCCATGATCACAAAACTCTAAACCCTACTGACATGAATTTTAATATGATAGTGTGACAAATACATAATACCCCAACAAAAACATCATGTATTATCGTCTTGTCGATCACATGATTTTCTTCCTTATGTACCAATATAGAAATGAGAAAATCACTTGGTTAAAACAAAGCAAGTCATATGTCTTGACTTTATGTATCATGCGTGATATACTTTATGTGTCCCAAGACATATATTCAGGCTCAACTTATTACCCCAAGCCTTCGCTCAAGATTGACATTATCTTTGAGACTTTGAAAACACGAAGTCATACATAAAACACTAACGTATTTTTATAACGATAAACTACGTTCAGTTTACTTGACTCCATCAGAACAAATGTATATAACACAATAGAATCTCAAATGCTTCCACTGAACAAATGGATAAGCACCTAATATCTCTGTTAAAACTTTATGTCATAAGAGAGACATGGACAAAGGCCTTAGAACAATGGTGAGACTACCTTATCATATGTTCCACATGCTCTATTGTAATATAGACTCTTGTGATACTATATTGTTAATAAATAACATAGAAGTTAATATCACAAATGCATACACATGAGTCTATATAAGCCAAGAACAACAACATGAAACAAGTTCATTAAGAGAAAGATATAATATGAAATAACATGCTACATGCATAACAGCATAATCGAGAGAATAATTATTTCTATTTCTCAAAATGAGATATTGCTCTGTCTGTCAAATGAACATTCTTGTTTTCCAAACTCCAAGAGAGTCGGAACTATAGTATCCACCAACTACAAGTCCTTAAACATATGGACTCGTCTAGTAGAAACATGTGTTGCAATATGCAACTCATACAGGAAACAAGGATAGTTAAATTTGCTCCCATTGATCACATAGAACATATGCTCCCACTTGATAATGGAGAGCATAAATGAACAAAGGCACTTTATGATGATTTAAGATCATCTTCTACGTATGCAATAAATAGAATATATTTCTCTGACTGGTAGTAAGAATTGATTTCACACACTTGCACTATTAAGAGTGGAAAGGACTAATACCAAGATAATGAAACAAACTCCTTTGGGTAATGTGCTTAACACGCAATGTAAAACTCCCAACTAATAGTGTTTAATAAAACAGTGATGATGTGTAATTTTCAAAACTTATAATTGCACTTACAGAAGTTCCCAAAAACTTTATCACACAAATACCTTTGGGCTGAATGCGTGCACAAAGTGAAATCTCTCCACAATTAAGTACTCCCACTATATATAATAGTGAAGCAAATCTTTCTTATCTGTTCCTCGATTTATGAAGAATAAGAACTCCCAAAGAAACTCTAGTGTTGTTGATCAAAGATAGGATAAAACGATATTTTAAATAACACATGTGAGTAGTCAATGTACACTCTAAAACTGTATGAGTATACATCTGAGAGATCACAGACATCACCATACAAACACCTTTGGGTCGAATGCATGACATGCAATTGTAAATCTTCAACATAGTAGCGGATCTGAGAATTAAACCAACCATAGATGATCTATCACCTTTGGGTATATAGATCCCAATGACAGTTATCTCTCAGCCATATACTAACCATGTTTAATCTCCTATTTTTAACAAATAATCACCTCCTTTGGGTGTATGATTAAGCATTAAACAAAAGGTATCCTGCAATTTTATGAGATAATTTCAGGAATACAGATAAGAACGTCCCTTTGGGGACTACAACTCAATCCTGAAATATATCCAAGATAAGTACTTTAGGTTATTTACATAACCGCATTGTGGTATAATACGAAAAACTTGATGGGGTATATCAAGTATTAAACCATACATGTTATACATGTCGATCAACCTACATATGCAATCATACTGCATCATTAAGGTTTTACTGACCGTTATACATTAATGCATCATCCAAAGTCGGATCTAGACATACTCGTCTAACGACACAAGGTCATGGACCCAATTTAGATGTCCATAAAATAAAACAACCCAAAAATAAATAACATAGCTCATTTGGAAATTGAAGCTCAACCCAATGATCATGCGTTCAATTACATCACAAGGTCACATGGTGGGTTTCATAAACATAAACCAAAAAGAGTTCCGAATCCTTACGATTCTTTGATTATCACTTAAGTGACCCATATATTATTTATAGTAAGCATGAAGCATAAGTTATCGATATTGGTGTCTTAACAAATAGAGCCCAGCATTATAATCTGAATCCAAGAATACTTCGAGTTATTGACATAAGAATTCAGTCTCGTTGCATAAAACCAGCTCAAAAACTCAACTGACCATTTATCATATGGAATATTCATACTTACGCGGTGAAGATTCGTATAAGATCACCTTGTAAGCCGCATGATCAAAACAACGTTCCATCATATAATGGGTCATCAGGAAACTCTACATAAAAATTCCAGATGCTTAAATAATGAACGTTCCGTATAGTTCCAATGCAATCAGGCCACAATTGGTGAAGTCCATTAAAAGGATAATAATCTTATATTAGACTTAATTACATGAGATAAAAGCTCTGCCAGTGTTGTATCTCTTCAACCTGAAACGTTACATCCTTGCAAAAATGCAAGATCAGAGATGATCTTCTAAAGCCTCCAGGGTAGTATCAATCATGATTTCCATATAATAATCTTATATGAACGTTACAATTGATCAAGGGTTGCAAATTTCCGAAATTCTAAGACCACCCAAAAAACATTTCGAAAACCTCAAGGATATATGTTGAGGACTGCCTTCTCCAACTGATCAATTGAAACCTTTAATGCACATCGGACAGCACGGAGCAGTATAACATTATCCATTGAGCATGACTTAACCAGAGTTCTAACGGTTGATGATTATATTTGGCGGGTTCCTTATGCCTACCGATCATGCCAACGCCCGCAATTTAGAGCTTTGCACATGCCCAGAGTATATATTAAAACGGATTCTAAACCAGATTAAACAAATTTATAATTTTCCGGATGAATTAAATTTCTTTGAGCAATTATAGATCATACACTCAGCAATGATAATGCTCTGTACACTTATGTCCCAATAAAGACATATCGAATTAGGATCATCACTATCCCAATACCCAAATCTAATTTCCAGAACTGATCGTCTCAATATTTTAGCAAAATAGGAATCGCAAACTTACTGATCCAATTACTTTATGATTCCAATTCTAACTTTGAGACCAATTGATCGCACACTTATGAAACAGTAACTATGTAGATTTGTTTCCAATGTGCTAAAAGATTAAAAACAAAACCTTATCATTCTAGATTAGATCTATGGTTGCTCTGCTATCACATGTAGGCAAATCCAATCACAGGATCGTCATAGATAAATTTAGAATATCAAAAACATATTGAAAACAAACATATGCGTATCTTGATCGTCATGATGCACAGCGGAAATTACTTACGACGAGTACGTGACTGAACTAATTAGATCTGTAAAACTGGATCACCAATAAACAACGTTAACAAGCTTCACTTTTCTAATGCACCTGACGGACGATGTACATGAGTCACCATGTATAGCATAATTAGGGTCAGAAAAGGTTACCCAATTGATATATATATATATATATATAACAATTATTGGGCCTACTCATCATGCACCAATAAATATCTACCCAATCCATACTAACCGACCCCATATTAAACTAAATAAGAGCACATCGCCTCACTTTATTAGACTAACTAATTTGCACGATAACAATTAATATAACCCACACATGAAGACTTAAGGATTAAATCTAACATAATCCCCAATGATATTGTTTAAAAAGTTTTCTACAAATGATAAAGTTCGTACATAAAAAAATCTATATATAAATATGGCTTAAGTGATTATGATGCATTTGCAGCACTGTTCGGACACTCCCGACGTTATGAACTGATGTTTACTTTTGAATATCAGTGGTTTCTGTTCCGGTTTGTCCTTGAAGGAAGCGAAGGTCATCTCTCTTTCACGAAGCCCATAACCTGTTTTACGAAGCGAAGCGTTATGTTTTAAGTTGACTCTTACAGTAAGATCCATCACCGCATACCAATAGAAAGAGATTAGCTCTGCTCTATATATAACAAACCTTACACATGCAAAACAAAAACATAATACGGCTTGAGTGGTCAATGGCCATTATGCATTTAAATTACATCACCGTTTAATGTTTCGACCCTTCCTCTGTATTACCATGTCAAATTAAATAGGTAGTTTTTTTTTTATAAAGAAATTAAATAGGTGGTTTACTCTTGTTTTTCAGGACCAAACTCATGAGGTTGAAGCTGGTCTATTTACAAGGTTGGCATTCGCCGCATTAAAACATCTTAAGAATGCATTTAACCAAAAAAAGTAAAATCATGAAAGGGCCATAACAGACAGGAGTGCATCCAGGTTACCAAAAAAGCCATATATCATACTTTTGTTGGACCAGATTAAGATAGATTTTTTTTTTTCCAACCCAATTAGCAGTTGCCTACTCTGCCATTATATATGTTTAATTTTTTTATCTTGTAGTATGAGTTTTTGTGACCTCGTCAATCACCAGGGGTGTGACGTAGGAAGTCAGAGAGACAACAGTGAGTAATGAGAGGAAAAACTTTCTCATCTAAGCCATTGATTATTAATGGGTCTCATATTTGGTTGTTATAACCACCCACATCCAATAGATAAGAGGAAGAATATGCAAAAGAAATTGCACAAACGACTCTCCGTAGCATCCCTCTTCTACTAATTGTTTGTTGGATTCTCCTAGTTCATTTTCTGTGTAATCTGTAGTAGTTCTATCTCTAACTCAAAGACTATCAACTGAGTTATACAAGTTCTACTATTAAGGAACTTTGAGATCGAGTCTATCTGTTTATTGCTTTAATTGAACGTTCATCTCAGGAAACAACTTTGCACGACAAAACAACCATTGACACAATAGGATTCAGAGGAGAGCCCAAGGAAGGAATCCAAACCCTAACCATCGGGTCTGAATAGAACATACATGTGAATTGAGCCCAACTATTAACCCAAAATCTTAAGCTGATAGGCTATTGATAGTTCACATATAGTTTATTCTTTCTCTTTCTCCACAGTCAATGTGGATAACTTAACTCACTATATATCCTCAACAATCTCTCCCTTGTGTGTGAATCCATTCACATGACTCAACTTCCCCTTAAGCCTAAATCCATGGGCCTTACCCACCATTTTCGGGCCACCACATGTTTGAAATTTTCACCACACTCCATTGTGGATTTTTTCACCATGGTGGGAGGTGCATGGATTTTTCACCAATTCTCTTGAGGGCCCAGAGGTATGGACCTTTCACCAAACTCATATAGTGTCCAACCTTAACTACACTCCAGTCCTTACTGTACGTCCCCTCTTTGTTGCGGAGCATCGAACACAACAACAACGGGCCTTACTACCTATTGAGAACTTGGGCCTATCTCACTCGACCCCATGAACCATGAACTCTGATACCAATTGTAGGATCCAGGGAGAGCCTAAGGAAGGAATGCAAACTCTAATCGGAGTTGAATGAAATACACATGTGAATTAAACCCAACTATTAACCCAAAAACTATTTGTTGAAATATTGGTCCTGATTTGGTGAATTAGAGGAGGTCAACGAGAGTGCAGCATGGGCCATTCACAGAGCACGGCCGTGCGCCATGTGCTTCGGAGTTTTTGTGAGCACGGCTTCATCAGCCTGTGCGTGAGGGAGCACGGCCGTACGGCCTTTGTGGCTGATTCTCTGATATTTTATTTTTTATTCTTCTTTTTATTGGGCCAATCATAATTAAGGGATTTAGGATTAATTATGTGTACCTGTAAATATGGAATTAAGTTACAAAACTCCCTGTACTGGTGTGTACCCTTTCTCATTGGTGAATTTCGTTGACGATTGTGGATTTTTCTTCCCCTTGAGGGTTTTTTCATGTAAATTTGGTGTCTTTTTTTCTTTATTGTTTAATCGTATATGTGATTCGATCCTACCAAGTTGTATCAGAGCGATAGGTTGATTAACCACATAAAGTGAGAGAGTTATTGAAAAACCCTAATCGATTAGATCTGGTAATTAAATGAAATTTGGATTGACGAGAGATTTGTGGATCATCTTTGTTATCAAAGTTCGGTGATCAAGTTCCAACCTTTGGTACTCTCTAATCAAGTGAAAGCGATGGCAGATGATAGAAAGATCGTGATCGCGAAATTCGAGGGAAAGAACTTTGGGTTTTGAAACATGTAGGTGGAAGACTACCTTTATTAGAATGACCTTTATCTACCGCTAGAAGGTGAGAAGAACAAGTGTGCTGATATGGATCAGAAGAAGTTGGAGTTGTTAGATCGTAAAGCATTAGGTGCGATTCAACTCTCATTGTTGTCAATGGTAACCTTCGACATCTTCAAAGAGAATATCACCAAAGGTTTGATGAAGGTATTGTCGAGGATGTATGAGAAGCCTTCAACGACAAATAAGGTATTTCTCATCAAAAGCTTGTTTAATATGAAGATGAATGAAGAAAAATCAATGACTGAGCATGTAAATGATTTCAACACGATGACGAGTCAATTGGAGTCCGTTGAAATCACGTTTGATGATAAGATGTTCAGTCGAAGGGTGGCTAGGGGAGAAAGATTATGTGCTATAACTACGATATGAAGGGTATGTCCAGCACTGAAGAAGGGTGAAGTGAAACATGACAAAGGTAAAGACATGATTGAGTCCTTTAGTGACGATGAAGCATTGACTTTGTCATGTGAATCCAAGTACGACTCTTGGATTTTGGATTTTGGTGTTGTGTGCCATGTTACTTTTGATAGGAGTCTGTTTGATACGTTGGAGCCTTGTGGAGGTTCTTTGTTGATGGATAATGATGCACTTTATGAGATTGTTGGAATTGATACTGTCAGAGTGAGGATGTTTAACGGTGTTGTTCGTGCCCTTGGGGATATGAGGTCTGTCCCAGATTAGAGGAGAAATCTGATTTCAATGAGTTGACTTGTTTTCAAAAACTACAGCATATCAATTTAAGGAAAAGGCATGAGAGTTTGTAGAGACACGTTAGTGATTGTGAAGGCTCGAAAGCTTAACAACCACTTTGAGCTGGTTCGTAAGACAATTGGATGTGGTGAAGCAGTTACTTCGTTGAATGGGAGTTCGAAAGTGTCGGGTTCTCGCAAGGATATAATGCGAAAGCATGTGAGCTTTGTGAAAGTGCATGTAGTGAGTCTCAGGATCAAGTCTGATCATAGAGACGAGATTATGAAGATGAGGGCAACTGTGAAGAAAGAGTTGCATGATAGAGATAACAGTTCTTGGTTGAAAAGGGCTGTTGAGTATGAAGAGTTTCCTACACTCGTGTACAAGAGTAGGTTTATGGAAACACATCGACGCATGAACCCTAGACATGGTTCGAGGAGTTAGGTCTCCTCTTCCTCTAGTACTTGTCCTGATAAGTCGCATGGTGGGGAACTGTAGTTTGGGAGGTGTAGGAACTATGAGTGGAGAAAGTTGTCAACTTCAATATCTTGTACCACTTTGGTTGTTATGTGAGGCTAGCATGAGATCGTCGATCGATGAGTGTTGTGATATTGATTGAAGTATTCCCAAGTAAGAGATTTGTTGGAACAGTGGTCCCGGTTCGGTGAATTGGAGGAGGTCGAGGAAGTGCGGCATAGGTCGTGCACAACGAGCATAGCCGTGTGGGTTGTACTTTGGTGTTTTTATGAGCACGGCTCCATCAGCCCATGTGTGAGAGAGCACGGCCGTGCGGCTTTTGTGGCTGATAATTAAGAAATTTAGGATTAATTATGTGTACCTATGTAACACCCGAGAAATTATATTAATTAAAATTTATGTATAAATATAACGATATACGTATAAACATTAAATTTTAGGTATAAACGTAAGGGAATTACTGTTCGTAAAATATTTAACGTTCATAAATATTTCGAAACGGTGAAAAGTAACATTAATATATGTTCATCGATAAGAATATAACAGATTAACGTAAGAACGTTAATTACAAACGACGACAATTAACGTTAATATAACACTCGTCGTTGCAATTATAATTATTAACGTTATAATGTTAAAAACGAATGATGAAAAGTAGCGATAATATAATGTTCGTTATTATGATGTAATTTGAATGTACGAACATTAAAACTTAACAAATGAACAGAGCTGAAAGTGATAGGACGATAATTAAACGAGGGATAATTTTATTATCGATAAACACTCTATATACGTTATGGTTAAATAACATTAATTTATTTGATTAGTTTGAGAGATATTTGTTACCAAATGTTACAGAAATGGATAAAATTTATCCCCTAATTAAAAACACGTGGGATCCGCGCGTTTAAAATTTTCCCACCCGCACACTTTTTCTTCCTTCCCTGTCATTTCCCCTTACTATCACCACTCACCTCACCATCACTCTCACCCGCCATCATCAACATCTTTCACCAGCACAACCATCGCCTCATCTCCCGTCCCCACCATCACCGACATCATCACCGGCCACCGGAGTAGCCGGAGCCGCCAGCTCCATCTCCCCACAGCCGCAGCCTTCCTCGTCGTCTTACCTTCGTTCACATATCATCACTATGGAACTCGACCAACCACCATACCCGTCGCCTGTCCACGACTAACCGGCCGCCATCCACCCCGCCACCATCTTCCCAGGTCACGAGAAGCAGCTACGCCACCATCACACCGTCGCAGCCCTTCTCCCTCGCCTTCTTTCCTTCGCACGGCGACTACCCGACATCACCACACAACCACACAATCACCCTTCTCCGACCACCACACTCTGACCACCAAAGCACCTTCTCTCACCAGAGAACACCCCTGAACAGTTGCAGCCCAAGCCGATCATCTCCGCTTCATTTCACACCAAACCGAGCTCGGCCACCGCACACCATCCTACGCCGCCTCCGTCGCCACCTACCAGCCACCGTGCATGACCCTCCGCTCCGGTGACAGTCTTCGAGAACAACTATATGAGTTCCTACGGTGAGGAACTATGGAGCCGTCCATCTCGTTAACTTATTTTGTTTCTTAGCTAACGATTATATATAGGTTTCCGACGACGTTCCAACCTCCAGCAAACCACCAACGGGTTAGGTGACGTCCGAAAATCCGACCAACAGAGGGCAGCGGCTTGGCGGCAAGGGTGACTGTGGTGTCTCGAGTTAGTTCGTTCGGTTTTGTAACTCCGTTCGATAACGACGGAAGGTAACCTAACCCCTTTCCCGATCCCTTATGCATAATTAATATGTTATGTGGGTACGATTTGATGATTAAGAACATCGGGAACTATGGGTAGTTGAAACGACGTCGCTGGAAGAGCGAGAAAATAATCGGGTCGTTACGTTAATCGTTAAGCTCATGGCGGGAAATATGCACAACTTGGCTTAAAAATGGATAAAAATGATCAATATTATTAAAGGCTATGTCAAGATGGAGTGTTGGGACGATCGTGCTTAAATCGAGACAAATTAGAAATTTTTATGATTTATATCGAAAATAAACTCGTGCGATTAAGCACTTTTTGCATAAATACGTCAAGTATAACGATTTATATAATTTATCGTTAAATCGTGAAAATAATACCGGGGACAATGTTATGTTCACGAGGAAGATAGGGTTATTAAAAAGCCGTCTTATGCGATCGAGAAAGGGGAAAAAACACATCACACATAATATATATTGTATGTACGAGTTGAGAAAATAAAACTATAACACTCATTATTAAGTGATATGTGTAAGTATATATAATTATACTCTTTTTATGAAAATAAACGAAAAGATACTATCGTAAAATTATGAAGACATGCGGGTATAAATCTTAAACATCGAAAAGTTAAAAACGAGGAATTCTTAAGCGTTAATGCAATTTGACCTAATGTGAGTCATGTGTCGGGAAGGTTGTTCTTGACGTCTTTACTTGGATTCGAGAGAATCGTTTGTTGGAATTCTTAATAAGTCATCATGGGGATCGATGGCGTTATCATGGAAAACCTGTTGTTTTCCAACATTCCTTGAAACCCTATATGAGTCGTGTTGGTGAGTCGTCGTGACGGCCAAGCGGAGACTAGATAGGGAGAGGAAAGCAGCGACTTGTCCTCTTCGTGTGCACGCAACAGCACTACGATGTAGTGGGTGGCTGGGCCACCCGACAACTTCTGCAGAAGACCCGAACATGTCAATTCAGTCTACGTAACCCGTTGGATCATGTATATTAAAAATATGCTTAACAGAGGCTTGTCCTGCCAAATGTTAAATCCTCACGGTTATCATCAAAGTCATTGGATTCATTTATTTCTTCTAAGTTTAGTCTTGTGAAGTGATGTCCTTGATTATAAATAATAACGCTAAAGAAAGGACACATACTATGGATATAATGTAATTACTAAGACACATAAATTTGTTATAATATTATAGTTTAATTAATATGGCATAAGTGTATATTTTCTTTTCCTTGTTTCCCTTAGGAGGTTCCTTCAGGGGCTCTTCACAATTTGCCATACTCGATGGAGTACCCTTTGAAAATCGAACTTTTCTCCCTGGGTTACTGAGCTTTTTGCTCACGGTTAAGGGTTTTATTTTCCGGTGCGGGCCGAAATGAAGATGAAACGAGTTAAAGCGAACTCGCACTGCATCTAGAATGTTACACCTAATTATAAATAATTTGACAGCCGGATAATAGCTGCTATAAGATAACTTGTAATATTCTAGTTGCAGGGCGAAGGATGAATAAAATTGTTAGCTTTTGTAACATTGTTGTATAATATTTCTGTTGATGTGAGATGCGATGTATAATGTTTCGATAACTGAAAAATACATTGTAAGATAACTTTATAACTATTTTGTGTAAATGTAATGATATGTACAACTAGTTTCCTTGAATTCCATACCTAAAACTTGATGGAGTTGTTTGGCCTTCCTATGGATTTTATCTGTAACGACATAACGCCACGTGTCAGCTGAGCTGGAAGTCGAGGAGTTACAACCTATAAAAATGGACCTAGATTATGAAACTCCTTGTACTTTTGTGTAATCTTTCTCATTAATTTATTTCATCGACGGTAGTTGGTTTTTCTTTTTCTTGAGGGTTTTTTCTCGTAAATTTGATATCTCTTTTCTTTTATTGTTTAATCATTTATGTCATTCGATCCAAACATAACACAACATTGTAAAAAATAGACCAAGACTCAACAAACTTGCATTTTCTGTATGGAGTGACATTAAAAGAAAGTTCATATTCCATATAATGGTGTATCCCTCACAATGCGACATTATCGATAGATGGTTTTTCTTTTTTTTTTCTTTTTTATTTTGGGATATCAAATACAGTTTTAAGTTGACTGTATATGTCAGATTTGTCATATATTTAATTTTTGTATGTAATCATATTCACACATAAAAAATCTAAATTTAAATCGAGTGTACTTGGTTGTGATGCATTTATACCACTGTTTTGGACGCTTTCAACCGTGTGTTAAAAGTTTTGTTTTGAAGATAAAGATATAGTTTTAAATTTATTGTATCTATGTGATCCATCATATATTAAATTTTCTGTATATAATAAACTTTATACAGGTATAATCCAAACGTAAAAACGTCTAGTCATGATGCACTTACAGGACCGGTTTGGACGCTTTCCCAATATTACAATGTTGATGCGTTCCACTTCACATGTGATACAAGTAGACGCTTTGAATGGATGATATGAAACATATCTAAGAGTTGGATTGAACATACGTGGGTCTGCATCCTAACATTGTGCATTTCACTTCACATGTGATGGTAGTTTGGTAGTTTGGATCTACAAGTAGATATTTTGAATAGATGACGTGGAACATATCTGAGAGTTAGACTGAACATATATGGATCTGCATCATCACATAACATAATGTATTTTACCCCTAAAATCAATTGAGATAAATGAAATACCTCATGGATTATATATAGATATAAGATTTTTCTTAAGATCGGAATGTGGACTTCTCAAAATTCATCCCTATCATCATTTTTGTTTTTGTTTATGTATAATCGAACTTAGAGGATAGACTTTACTAATGATCCCGATCATCCTACACAAATATAATCATAGCGGAAAACAAAATAACCCATCAATTTATTCATCAAGAGCTTATGCCCAAAGTTTACATTATCCTAAACAAAAACTCAAATCAACACAAACGCAGTAAGACCAATACAATACAACAAATAACATTACATCACATAAAATTCAAACAGACAATGAAAACTCCAACGGTCACATTTTTTCAGTCCCTCTCATTCTCCCTTGCAAACATCTCAGCATCAAAAGCCAGAGCAGTGCTGAGATTCATTGGGTGCATATAATCCTCATTCCCGCTCATGATCTGCGCCACGATGAGCCGGTTCGCCTTCTCGGTGGGATGAAAGGCGTCCCAGAACGCGTAGAGGTCTCGGTTCGGGCAGAGGTTAGACAGCACTGTGCAGAGTCCGATCCCGTTGTAGGGGCCTTGACCGCAGCACGCTTCCTTCGATGTCACGAAACCTGTAAAAAGAAGAGAAATCGGGATGTTAGGGTGATGTGCTTTTGGGCTTGCAGATGAGAGGTTTGATGAAATGTTTGAAAGAGAAGCAGCGATGCGGCTGTTCAATGTGTGAGACACATTGGGAATGTTGGAAGTGTCTAAACTATATAGGTGAGTCGTCATTCCCTTAAGTATCGTTGAATTGAGTGGCTTGGGGATTCGGTTTCCTTTATTTCAGGTTTTACAAATAAAAAAAAAAAACACTGACTTAAGTTCAATGGATGATTAAAAATGTCCCGTTATGGACAATGGGTGGGTATATTGCTAAGGTGAAAACACTCATCGTCAAGACTATTATTATTTTTTGGACGAAATTACCCTTACTTTTAGTTATTTTATGTACCCCTGCCTTTGCAGTATCATTTACCTCAGAAATATACTAACAATTGAAAAAATGTAGGCAGAATGTGTGTATGTTTGGTGAATAGTTACCTTGAGTGTTTACAGTTGAGTCTGTCGTACTTTTCCCCCCTAAGTTCAATTATGTTCGTATAATGTAGGCTATCAAATGATCCATAATGCATTCAGGTCAGCCTGTTCCTAGGACAACTTATATTTCGCATTTCGATCTAGTCTGACCCTAACCAGATGCATTTCATTGCATTATTATTGGTCCCCTAACTGCATTTCATGTTCATGTATCGTATCTATTCTCTGAGTTCCCATTAATGGGCTCTGATATCGCCTCAACATCGAATGCAATAAACAAAGGAAAGCATAGATCGATGATGAATAGCAATATGCAGGGTACAATGCTACTGTTTGTTATAGCATATTAGGCATGGTCTTAGTTTGGGAAATTTGATTAAGATGAGAACGTACCATACTGTTGAGGGCTAGAGACGAAGTCCATGTGCATTTGATTGGCGTTGGCTGCGATGAAGACATCAGAGCCAATCTCACGGTTTACTTCCTTTATCATCTCTAGGAGCTGCGGGTTGAATAACGATGCGGCATAGTTTAGTTCCTGGGAGCACTCGCCGTTCCTGCCTCTCTGTGCTCTCTCGGCTGGAACACATCCCAGTGGTCCGGTGCCCGTCACCAGTACCCTACGAGCTCCCAGGCGATATATCCTCTGCAATAATGGAGTCACTGATTAATCAGATCCTGTTGTAATTACGAGATGTAAGTAGTCTCAATGCTTAGTGAGTCATTAGAGCCTTATTGTAGGTGCGATAAGAGTGTTATGAGCATAGATGTTGGTTGATTTGCAAGAATAATTACCTTGGACCATTATGGCATTCCTAGATTGGTACAATGGTTTTTAGTGTGAATTGTACTTTCTGGATAATAATGTAGAGCGACTTCAGCTGAGAAACTCTGTTAATAACGATTATGCCGTGACATCAAGTAGCGTGATTTATTCTTGTTGCAGTTGACATTTTTCCCCCTAGTACTAGATATGTCCTGAAAAATTTTTGATGACCTCTTACGTTGTTTCCTCTAGCACACGAGACGAAACACTTGGTTCTAACTCTGATATCTCATCCAACGACCTCATCTTGGCTAAATGCTGACCCTTTAGATTTCCCACCATAACAATTCATCGTTTTATTGACCGAGTTATACTAGTTGGGTGCTTGTTATTCTGTAAGCACTGGAAGCATATGTTTCGTGCATGTACAGATGCATTTGAACTTAAAAGATTATAGAAAATTACCTCGAGGATTTTGCGGTATTCTAAGATGAGGTAGCGAACATAGTCTGGGAGCTGGAACTGGCGAGACCTTGCAGAGTAAGGCACCAAGTAGTAGTTGTTCACGAAGTCATTCCCTCCGAGGGTGATGAGAACAAGCGCTTGGTTCACCAGTCTCTGTGCTCCTGCTGCTCCTATCAGCTGCCTTACCCTTTGTTGATATTGCTCAAAGTACTCTATTTGCCTGGTGATTCTTATTATGTTCAGCTGCAAGAATCCCACGAAAGAATCAGAATTATAAACCAATTATCGTTACAGAAATTCACCTCAAATTAAGTATAATAATGTCTTTATTAAAGCTGAATGCTTTCTTTTCCATTAAAATTGTTGGGCACGACTGGTGTTTGAGATAGCGAACAGACTAAGTTGCTGATTAGTCAAGCAAACGGCTAACTGGTGGACCAGAAAATATAAGTGAGCTCTATTGTGCATTATACTACATAATTTGACAATGCTGTTTCAAACAATTATGGAGGCTGATAAGTTTCCCTTGCGCTAATACTACAGAAGAAGTCTTTACTGTTTATGTTAGTATTATTACACGTATAATGCACTTGATGACAACAATTTCGACTGATAAATGCTGCATTATGCAGGATCATGCTGTTGGATTGGGAAACCAAGACGCTTACAGGCCTGCTATGGATCAAGTATTTTTTGGCAATGTTATCGAGAAACACGGCAGGTATGTCCGACAAGAATAATTCATACACAGGTGCTTCCTTATATTGCGTGCCGACTTCATTTAACCTTTCTTTTTCTTTTTCCTTTTATTTTTTTATGCTAATTCAGTATAACTTGCTAGAAAAAATTATGAGTTATGATAAGACGGTATTACTGGTCACACATTGGAAGCGTCACCTACGCCATAGAATTAGAATTATCAGGTTTTATGTAGGCTGGAGAGAAATGGACTTACAAATTGAATGCCAGTGTCGTTGAGGATCCCGATCCCAGCCGAAGCAAAGTTAGCACCAACAAGCAGCCTCGATCCAGATAGCCTTGGGCTCAAGTATGGCAA
>JAOVYX010016239.1:0-25289 GCA_035668315.1 Drosera spatulata | reverse complement strand
TCATGTGCCTCAATGGTTTAGACAAGTTCCTCAATGGAAGAGTGTAACAATTTCTTCCCAAATAAATATACAAGATCTACAAGAATCGGCAATCAGCAAGGAATCAACACCACCGAAACAGCAGGGAATCAGCAATCAGCAATCGACAATATACAGACACAGAAAACCCATTAACTGATGCATAAATCAGGACAGAATCATAACATCATTTCAATCAGAAATCATCTCAAACCCGATGCAGAAACAGCTCCAAACAAAACCCAAAACTTCCAAGCAGAAATCATCATTTCAATCAGATATCATTTCAATCGGCTCATGCAATGCAGAAACTGAACCCACAAACCAGAAAATATGAAAACACTAAACCTAAAACCTAAAATCGATGTGAGATTTTGAACCTAAAACCCCAAAACAGTTTGCACCCAATTCGACTAAAACAACACATACCGAGGTAAATCTCCAACTCAAGACGATCTAACAACGACCAAAGCTCCGGATTTGAGATGCCCGTTAAGTGCTTGTGTAGAGGCCGCTTCGTGAGTGAGATTTAGGTTCAAGGAGAATTGAGTGAGAAAGTGAGATTGCGGAGAAATGGCGGAGATAGTGAGAAGGCTGAGATGGCGGAGACAGTGAGGAAGTGAGAAAGAAGGCTGCACGGAGAATGAGTTTCTAACCTAACTTGGAGACTAAACACGAACTTAGTCGCCAATTTAGTGACTAAACATCACCTTGGTCGCCAATTTGACGACTAAAAACAACCTTAGTCGCTAAATGGTTTACAGAACTTATAAAAAAGCAACCTCGGGTCACAAGATTTTGGCGACTAACAACAAACTTGGTCGCCAAAATGGCGACTAAAAACAAAATTGGTCGTAAAATTCGCGACTAAAAGTAAAATTGGTCGCAAAATTCGCGACTAAAAGTAAAATTGGTCGCAAAATTCGCGACTAAAAGTAAAATTGGTCGCCAAATTAGCGACTAAAATCCATATTAGTCGCTAATTTCCAGCAGGTTTTTTTTTTAATTGATGCATTTGTATTGGCGACTAAAAAACAAATTTTATTCGCAAAAAGGGCGACTAAAATTTTTTTTTTAGTCGCCCGTGAGCCAATTTTTTTGTAGTGAAGAGATAGTATAAATTTCACGTTTCATTTCTTACACTCATTGCTCTAACATGAACAATAGTAATTACAGGCACTTTTTTTTCTTTACATAAAAGAAAAAAAGCATTTTTTTTTTTGAAGGATACGCACAAATAGGGCTGTAAATGAGCCGAACCCGTTCGCAAACTTGTTTGGCTTAACTCGATAAAACCTTGACTCAAGTATCATTTATGAAGCTCGTGAACCAAATTTGAGCTCAACTTTATACTCATAGAGTTTAATGAGTCAAGCTTGAGTCACCTATGACTTGCTTGATATGCTGACGAGGCGGCTCATTTATAAGTTCATCAAGTTAGCTCGACTATATCTTGTTTAATGCTCGAATTCATATGTATACATATATAATTTAATTTTCATGAATATATATATAGTATTCAAGAGCCATGTAAAACTCTCATATCTTGTATATTTTTTATTTTTTCTAAAAACTATAATATTTTATTATAATAATAGAACTATTATTAAGTGATTGTGTCTCAAATAAAATGATTTTTTCAATTCAATGTCAATTGGCATACTATCTTTTATTTTCAATGTCAAGTTAATGAATTTAAATTTCTAGTTAATGATTTTAATACTGATTTTTGAACTTAAAATTTAAAGATATTGTGATTTGTTCATAAAAGGCTTGGCTCGACTCGAGCTCGACTAAGCCCGAATGAGTATATGAGTCGAGTCGAGTCGAGGCAAGCTGAGCCCGAACCTAACTGTCTATGAAACAAGTTTGACAGACTCAGATCGATTAGGTTCGTATCAAGTTTATTTTCAAGCCCAAACCTAATCAAATCTTAAATGAACCAAGCCCAAATTATGTTCGACTGGGCTTGACTCGGCTCATTTACAACCATATGCACAAAATATTTGAAAATAGTATAACAATAGTGCAAAATAAATGTTAGTGGTTTATATAAAGAACTAAGTAGCAAACATTATTCTAAAATTAATTACACATTAATTATATAGTAATTATTTCAAAGCTTCATACAAAAAATGCATAGTATGTTGGGCGAATATGAATTGTTTAAAATGTGACTGCTATCATTATAAACTTGATAAAAACAATCTACATAAATCAATCTTTTTAATGGAGAAATTATTTCATGGGTCATGATGTAAAAATTGTACTCTCTTCATCATATAAAAGTCGCAATAATTTGATTTTTATTACTCCCTTCGTCCCATAATATATGCAGTACTTTTCTTTTTGTGTTGTTTCAATTTATTTGTAAATTTTTCTTTTTCAGTTAATTTTTAATCTAAAAAAATCACATCAATCATATTTTGGTATAGTTTTGCACTATCTTCTCTCACAACAACCCCACTATTACTTAAAAAATATTCTTTTTTCATCAAATTCAATAAAAATTCAACACACACATAAATTCTCGTGTTGGATCAAACAATTGAAAGTATTATGGGACGGAGAAAATACTATTCAACATATATTTTAAGGGGTATAAAAAATATACCACCAAGTGTCACACTTTAAGCTACACGATATAAAATATCATTAAAAATATACGAAAAAATTATAAAAACATCATTTAATCATCGCATAATACGGGTTAAAGTTGACATCAATAAATACACATAGTCAAAGTGTTGTAAACTTTTAAAGGATGGAGGGAGGGTGTACTATTTATGTGAACATATAAAGTGTGCGGTATTGTTGGGGAGTTAGTTCTGTTGGATACTCCCTTATGAAGAATTATCGTTTAAAAATAATACTATCTTCGTTCAATAATTATTGTCACATTTCTCTCTTCGTGCATTATTCAATATACAATTTGAGGAGTTTCGTTATTTATCTAAATGATACGATTTAATTTTTTTATTGACCCACGATTATTATACACAATGTTTATTATAATTAATATTTTACGATATTTTTTTAAAAAAATATTTGAACTTTCCATAATATCAATCAATCCTTATTTCGTCATGCGTACACGAACAAAATAATGCAATCTTTAGGGAGAAAATACTCCGTACTACTTATATGTTGAAGGAAAAATCAATTCCCACACATGACACAACAGAACTCAAAACATGGGCTGGGTGGCCGGAGTCAAAGGAGCCAAATCAGGTCCAAGTGAGAAACATATGACAAAGATTAATTAACTCAAAAACTGAAATTTTTTAAAAAATCCACTATTCCTTAGGATTTTCTGGTAGTAGTATTATAGAATATCAGTGCTTTTCTATCGTAAAGTACTGTGTTCAACAAACCATATCGGATAGCCGCCGTCGATCGCTAATCAACCCTTGCTCTCCCACTCCCTCTCAACCACCACCACCACACTCTCCTCCGCCCGCACTATACTCCAGCAATGAAATGCCTGCCTCGGTGGCCAGAAACCTGAGCTCATTATTCCGCCCCTCCGCCGCCTCCGTTGTCGCCGCCGCATCTAAACTCTCCGAGAAACTCTCTCCTCTCGCTCCTCCTCCTGTTGCTGTCGATACTACTGCTGAAGACGAAGCCCTAAAGCAGTCCGTTTCCTTGCTTGATGATGTTTTTTCGGGCAAGACGAAGGCGAAGAAGAAGATGAAGAAGAAGAAGAGTGATGAGTCGGAGAGATGTGAGGATGATGTCAATCGTCTAGTTTGGGGCAGCCTTGGCGACCAGTCTCTCCCCTCCTCCTCCTCCTCCTCCTCCTGCGGTGTGTGTGATGTCTCACTATGACTAATGCTGCTGCTGCTACATTGTCTAATTTTGTGGCTTTTTTTGCATCAGTTTTTGGTGTTTTCCAGATTGTGTTGTTTTTGGGTGTTTGCGGTTAGGGTTTCTTCTTGTTGATGTTTTCTTATAATGTTTGAATGTTGATTTGGTGAGTCGGAGATGAAAGTAGTTTATGATTGTTACGAAGTGAATTAGGGCTTTGTGGTCAAGTTGGTTCCTCAACACAGTGTTGAAGTAGAGTTGAGTTCGAATCATACGACCTTTGTTTGAGACATTGCTTGGAAGTGTTGGTGTGCTGTCTCACTACTTGTGCTACTACATCGTCTAATTTCCTGCCTTTTCGTGTTAGTTTTTGGTATTTGTGGGATTGTGTTGTCTTTCGGTGTTCGGGGTTGGGGTTTCTTGTGGTTGATTTTTGCTTAACATGCTTGATTGTTGACTCAAAGAGTCAGTGATGAAAGTAGTTTATGATTTTTATGATGTAAAATTTGAGATTTCTGATAAAGTTCGTTTGGTTCCTCAACATGGTGTTGAACAAGAGTCGAGTTCGAATTTTGCGAGTTGCAACACTTGTTTGACACTTGGCATGTAGGTTTCTTAGCAGGAATAATAAACTTACAGAGTATAGTGTGGGAATTAGGGAGATAGCGTTGGAGGTTCCACATAGGCGAGGCCAGAATGAGGATGATGATGATCCTAATCCTGTTAATGGTTGCAACTTTGGTTGGAGAGCAGCAAATGCTAAATGTTCTTTGTAGAATTAGCTTCAATTGCCAATCGGTACAGTAATCTCATGTTGAAATTTAGGGCTTCGGCAGGTTGGTCATGGGAGCTGGTGGTGGGGTGTTCATGATGGGACTATTTTTATTGATTTTGTTAAGAAGATCAATCTCTATGGGTAGGTTATCAGTTACTAGATGTCTTTAGGTGAAGCAATTATACCCAAAAAAAAAGGGGGGGGGGGATTGTTTGGTGCATTCTTCAAATCTGTTCAGCTAGTTGCCACCATTTCTATTTCCCAGTGTTTAGCTAGCTACCATCAGTCCTTGATGGCTAAGGCAGGCTTGTTAATGGATTTATTTATTTTTTTCTAATCTTGAATCCTTTTAATCCTTTTTCCCAGTGTTCAGCTAGTTGGCTAATTTGCTTGACCATTGTGTTCCTAGTTTCCTCTTGTCTTTGATCTTCTCTGATCTAAACTCTACACGATTTGAAATACTGAAGATCAGCCTTATTTGGGGAGATTCTCACCTCTTCAGTGCGCTTTTGTATTTTTTTTGTTTTTATTATGGATTTTTCGTTGGATCGGCAAGGATGGTGGAGTCGCCTTCTAGTGCCCATGTGGAATAGATTCTCCCTCCCTCCCTTGTTTTGTGGAATAGATATGCTTTCATTCAAAGATGAAGCTAAAAATGGACACGAGAGAGACTCTTGATATCGTAATACCCAAGGTTCAACTACTATAACAAAACAAGATTTCGAGGATGAGATTCCTATGTTGCTAGGAGCCTCTTGGGATAGTTTTAAAGCACCTAGGTGGATAAATAGAACTTTTTGCAGAACACAGGTCTCAAGTTTAGGTTTTTAGTTATGTGAAACGAGAACTGTACCATCTTGTAATAGCAGGCATGATTATAAGCATTTTCATAAATTTCAACAACATGGCTTCGTTTTCTACCAGATTGTATTGGCTGAAATGACATTCTACCATAATCATCCATTGAAGACAATTTACTTCACCAAATTTTTATCTGCCTGTTCTGGATTTTATATTCCGTGTTTCTTTATCTAGTGATGACTTTCAGGCTTACGTGGTTACTTTTATGTTTCAAGGACTTATTTAGTTTTCTGGCCATTGTCAGGTGTCTTTACATTATGTAATTAAAATTGAACTCGGGTGTTGCTTTGTCTTCTATGCACATTATCATGTATTGTATTACATTGTAAACAAAGTACAGAAGGGAAAAAAAATGAAGTTTCTTTTTTGTGTTTTTTGTTTTTTGAGACATGTTGTTTTGTGTTATTTGGCCATTTTTGAGTCTCTTATTTCATTTGACTTGACTTTATTTATGCAGAAGATTCAGCGTCAGATATCTCTTCAATTCTTTGTGGTAAGCATATGTTGTTGCCCTCGTTATATATCCTTGGTTCAAACCTGTCCTGAAAGCCTACGGTGATGATCGTGCATGATCAAGTACAGAATGCTGGTGTAACTTAGAGGAGTAAATGTCAGTTTTTTTTCCAAGGTGTAACTACCATCCTTTTCTAGTAACCAGTTAGTAGCTAGTTTATTTTTGCAACAACAGATCATATACCATCTTGTGGGCATTGATGTCAATATGTGCCATCCGGATACAGAGAGAGGTTTAAGGAGCCATTTTTGAGGTGTAGAACTTGATCAAGGCTTTGTGGTTGCTGCAATATGTGAAGTGTAGATTGGCCCAAGTTATCTGGTCTGTTGCCTATTCTCGAGGATTAGTAATCAGTTATTGGAGACCATAGTTATTTAAATAAAAATCTTTTAGGAATATGGCAAAATTGTCGATCTCCCTCCCTCTCCCCAGCTCCCCCAAACCTTACAATCTTGTTGAGTCTCATTCCTTTTTTTTTTCCCCCTTTTTACTCTTCTTTTCGTTTTTTTATCTTTCTTTAAACTCTTTTTGCAGTTTGTAGTCTCATCATTCTTTTGTTATTTTGATAGAACTAGAATATTAATCCGTGTGCTACACAACTAAAGATTATAATTAAAAAAATAACATTTAATTGACTTAAGTATACTTATATTCGGTCGTGTATTTGTCATATAAAAGGTTTGAAAGTTTTTATGGTCTTACGCAATATTTATGTATATCATTCAAAATCGATTATTAGAAGAAAAAAAACTTGAATAGTAGAGTTCACAATATTCATTATAAACATTAGTAGATGATTAAAAAAATTATATAAGATATAGTTGATAAGTTCTTTTTGGGGAAAATAATAGTAAACCCCGCTAAACTATTTCTCAGTTACACTCAACCCCCTTAAACTTACAAAGTTTGTGCTTAACCCCTCTCCGTCTATGGGGGTAATGTTCCAAACGTTTACATTTCCGTTAATATTGAACCACACGCTCATAGAACTGTGTTTTGGACCGCTTCCTCTTCATATTCATTCTTGATTTGACCAAACTACCCTCAGCTCTCTCCTCTTCACCCTATCAAAATCCTACACCAAAACTTCTCCCATTCCACATCCAAATCCTCCAATTCAGCTCAAATGAAATCCTTCATTAGCTGCTCTAATAATCCTTCTTCCTCCCCTTCTCCCAATTTCCTGTCTCCAACACACATATCAAACTCCTAACTGCTAAAGTTTCACCCAAACATCATAAAAATCTGCATCCAAACCTCAAATTTTTATGGTAAAGAAGCACCATGGAGAATAGATTGGTGATGAGAACGACAAAATAGGAAGTTCCTCGAAAGATCTCTTTCAATGAAGCAATTTTCGTAGTGTTCTTTCCTTCAGATTTTCATGAATTCCCTTATCTTGAAGTTACTCGAAATTATCTCTTACCTGTGAAAATCGAGCCCAATCAATCTGCGAATTCTCATTTGAAAATCATGGGTTTTGCCTTCCTTTGTTTTCTCTTGAAAACAGCACAAAACCCTAAAATTCATTCTTGAATCCCGACCCCCAAGGTCAATTTCTGGTCATGCGGCATCATCTTGTTCATCCTCATAATATTTTCAAGAAATTCTTTTTTTTTTTTCCTGAATTCTAATTTTAAAGCTGTGTTATGGCAGAGCACAACTGTTTACCAAAATTTATTCAAGTATGTTGAGTATTGAAATTCAGGTGAGGCAATGCGTCGTTGTCAACATGCGGCCATGATCCAGAGGCTGAAACAAGGAAATTGAGGGTTAAACTAGTCTTTTTGTGTTTATCATTAACGGTGTTCAGATCCAAATAGACGGAACGAGGTTAATTGCTCATTTTCAAAGTTTGAAAGGTTTAAGTGCTTTCGTTTGATAGTTTAGCGGGGTTTTATGCTATTTTCTCTTCTTTTTGTTTAGTGAAATTATTGTATACAAATTTTTTTTATTGTAACAATCAATATTGTCATATGGTTTTTAGGATTTTTTATTTTTTGTACAGAGATATGTTTTTTTTTCCAATAAGTACATGGATATGTTTTTTTAGAATCAATCTGAACCGTTCAAATCGTAATCAAAGACAATGAAAGTAATTGGATAAAAATTATTTTAGTTAAATAAAACTCAATTACCTGATTATCCTTTAAAATTTTCAAGAAGTCATGAATACCCTATCGAGTCATCCTGTTGTTTTCCATCCAGATGGTTTGTCATCTGAAAGTTTGGTATAATTATATATACTAGGGTACTAACCCGTGAGTTGCACTATGAAAGATCGTAGTAGATAAAAGTAACATTAGATGAATATAAATATTATTATATCCATGTCACGTAGAAGATTTTGAATTTTTTGACCATTTTATGAAATGAAGATAATCCAATTATATCCAGCAAATATAATTTGATGGTTTAAAAAAAAAACATTTCAACATTTCTAAATGAATTTATCTAAGTCTTTAAGCTATATATTACTTTTTCTAAACATTGGTTACATTTTAATACTCATAATATAAGATATAATTGTGAATTTTTTTAAAATAAAATAATTCTATAAACAATCTTTTAGTTATTTTACAAGTATTAATTATTTTTGTCACATAGCAAATTTGTATATATGATTATTATGATTTGTTTCCTTTCGATCACAAAGTTAAATTAAATTTTTAAGATATAAAATTTTAAATGAGGATAGTTTGATGTATTAGTTAGTGTTTTGAAAGTTGAGCATAAGTTTGATATTTTATGCTACCTCTGTGACTTCGTCCCACATAAATTACAATATTTTTTTAAGGTCCCACCAAAATTACAAAATTATCATATTTGGAAATTTTTTTCTATTAAAATATCCAAACATCGTTACTTTTTAGCTTTTATCATATCAGCTAATAACACTATCATTTCTCCTTTTCTTTTTCTTACACACTCACACTAGCCAAAGGGGAAATTAGTCTTTACAACAAAAATCAACACATAAATTATCGTTATAAATCAAAGTGTTCCAATTTATGTAGAACGAAAGGAGTATTTGGGTTTGCCGAATATATGGCATGCTATCCACAACAGTGTAGATTTTAAGTTGATTGATTCATGAAGTTTTGTTTTTTCACTTACTTTTTATTTTTTATTCGAATTTCAAAAAATCATATTCAATGACTAGATTTTATGTGTTGAATTTTTGTAAAATTTGGTGATAAAAGAATATATTTTTTATGATAGTGGGGTTTACTGTAGCAGTTGTGAGAGGAGATAATAGGTATATTATAGGTGAGTTTGATTGATTTTATATTTTTTTAGATAAAATCTTTCCAAATAGGATATATTGCAATTATTATGAGACATCCAAAAAAGACAAGTGTTGTATTTATTCTGGGACGGAGGGAGTATATAATAGATAATAGATTCATAGACTTTTAGTGAGATTCTGCTTCAACGCTTTAAAAGAAAACAAATACGCATAGTTAGGTGCAAAGTTCATAAAAGATAGGAGTATTTGAGACAATATGCTCTGGAAAGTTGATTATTTGAGGGTCAATTTCCTCTAAAAGCTTGAGATTCTAAGTTAAAAGTTTTTTACTGTTTTGAGAGGCATTCTTCGTTTATGTAGAATTAAGCCTGAAAGGATTTCAAGTGTTTTTTAGAGGCCCCTTGAGAAGTGTTTTTTCATGTTGGGAAAATGATCTGATGAGGTTCTGGAGACCAATGTGTTGAAGGCTTATGAGTTACATCACCCTCAATTTTATTTTCTTGATGAAAGGTTAGCTTGTCTGCTGTATGACTGTTTTGATAGATGGGTCATTTTTTTGTGGTATTCAATTATTGAATGCCATTGTTAGAAGTGACTCATTACCGAGAATAGTAGTTGTTTTTTCTTCGGTCTTTGTTGCTAGCATCACATGAAACAGTATCCATGATACTCGTGGTAATATCTTTTTAAACGATTCACACCTACTATTTTTTATACATGATTTTCATGTTGTTTTTTTAAGAATAATTTCTGTTAACACAGAAGAAACTTATGATTTTTTCCCCTCCTGGTCTTAAGAATAAGTTATTAGATTTTCTAAATGAACTGATGAAAAGGTGATTTTAGGCGGAACTTATTTTCTGTTCTTCCAGCAGCTTTTGAGCTCAAAGAAGCTGAAATGAACATGGAACTGCTCTAATCATGGACTCCTTCATACATGGTTGCTCTAATTTAGGTTTTTGGAGGGTTATGGGCTTTGGGTTTAGCTGAAAGGCAATTACAAGGAAAAACAATACAAGTTGCATTGAAAACTAGCTGGTGAGGGATGGCATTGACACAATAAGCTGTCAATAAGTTCCGAATGGTTTTGGCATATGCTGATGGAGGCATAGAGAATGACATCACTATATCTATGTAGCTGATCCCATATGATGAAGGATTTTTTCATTTTGTTTATTTTTTTGGTACTAGTATCTCCTTTTTTCAGTCTTCATAGTTATGAGGGTAATTGAACACTTCAGGATCCGAGGACTCAGACTCCCTGTGTTCATCTGATGCCCAGGAGCTTCGCAATGAGAAATCTTATGACCAAATTCTTCAAGTACCATGGTTTTCTAGTTTGTTCCACACTGGCACCTCACAACGTCGTAAGGAACTTTCTCGGGATAGGAAGGTGAATTTTAAGAATGCGGTATCAGATCGGTGTTTTCTCCTAGTCACAAAGTGTGCAGAGAAGCTCGGACCAGATGCTACCATTGAAGTATTGGGTAGAGTAGGTCAAGCAACCGGGTTGAAAAAGTACAATGCACTTATAAGACTTTGCATAGAGACTGGAAGGAAAACTGAAGATGAAGACATTACGATGGAGCAGTATTACAAGGCTTATCAGCTCTTCTCATGGATGAAAGAAGAAGGTTTTGAGATAGAGGAGCAAACCTATGGCCCCTTTCTCATGTATCTCATTGACATGCATATGAAGGAAGAGTTCTATCATTTTCTGCCGTTAATCAAAGATGCAAATTCATTTACAAGGTTTGGCTACTATGAGATGCTGCTGTCTATTGAAACCGAAGATGAAGACAAAATTCATGAGCTTCTTAGTGAAATTACCCTTAAGAAATGTGAAAAGGACCTCAATCTTCAATGTAAGTTTCTTTGCATTGTGGCTTATTTTAATTTCAGTTATCACCCTTGCTTCTCTAATCCAGTAAGGTTGGTCAGCTTGGTAGTTTGAGAAATTGATTTGAAGTCATCTCCCGGCTAGCATATGAGTACCCATCGTTGCCTTGCAATTTTAGGTACCTAGATTTGTTCGATCTTGTTATTAATAACTTCCATAGTGCAGACGAGAAACATGTGTTTGTTGCAGACAAAGCTAATGCAATGTAACATTTAACAGTAAGTCGCTTTATACACTGAAAAAAGGCAGTTACCATTTGAAATTGTTGCAAAATGTGAATTTAGATGCACATTGCTGAGAATTAGATTTCAAGTTTATACATCACCAAAAGTAAACTTCCATAAAACATTGGCATGGTGTGGCAACAGTTAATGCTTCTTCTTCGGTGCGATGTTTTATTGGCATGGGAATATGTAGTTATTGTATCCTTGTGAATTTTGTGGTTTTGCAGCATGGTTGCTAAGTTAAAAATACCATTGAAGAGCTTTTACCATCAGTTTGAGCGTTTGCTATAGTTTATTTGAACTCATGATCACCATGTTTTAGAAAGTAACTTCTACAAATATTTGACTGGCAATAGGATACCTGCAATATTATATGTATAGTGACAGTTGCAGATGATGTATCTTCTTCCAGTACATCATAATGAACCAACTGGATCGTGTGCTGTCAATGTTTTTAGTTCATTGAGGATCAGGAGCATGCACCCCGCATAAAGTTACAGCACTCTACTTATCCCCTATGATTTTCTCGTCCATGTTACTAATAGTAGTTCATCTTAATCACGAGGCTTAATGTTCCTCTGGGCATCTGAAACAGACCTTGTTAGCCATGTATGAAGTGATCATAGCATTATTTTTGGGTGCATCACTATAGGTGCATTCTGTGATTTGCCCTTGAAGTATCATTTATTGCAAATCTGAGTTTAAATGACATCTGAGAAGGCAATAATGTTACGTTGACAATGAGTTCCTCATATGCACAGGATCGTGAAGTAATGTGATGTATTAGCAGGAACGCTAATAATCAAAAGTGTGTTATTACCTTTCTTGGCTTTCTCTTGATGTGTTTATTTTATGAAAAACTCCGTGGACTCTATTGACGTGAATTTCATCCCTGTCCTTCCTATAATTTTTCCCTTGATTGTTTATAATTTTTCATGATTCTTCTAGCTCTATATAATTACAGATCTTGTGGAAAGTTACTTGATGGCACTATGTGAAAGAGATAGGAAAAAGGAGCTTTTGGAGCTCTTGGAAGTCGTAGACATAGCAAAACTTTCACTGGAAAATATTCAAAACATTTTGAAATCTCTGGGGAGGCTCTCGTTGCAGTCCGTCGCAATGAAGTTCATTTTGACATCCTTAGGAGATGGTACGTGTGAATGTGTCATTTCATTTTCCTCCTTTCCCTCCAAGTTCCATCTTCTCTGCTGATGCGCTTATTTTTCCAAAGGATCCAACTGTAAAAAGCTTATGATTTGGGTAAATTACAATGATTGACTATTGGTTAACATGTTCTCTCAATCAATAATTTAGGGGCATGCTAGCATTTATTAATCATGGTTTTTCGTATCGGAAACCATATCGGAACCTGTTTTCCACAAATCGATGCATAATCGTACACTGATACCAGTCGTATTGGACCGATACGGACTACTATGGGTTTTTACTCTTTTATTTAGAAAACTAAACATCAAATAAGCTTCAAATTACTATTAACGTCATCTTGCCCTTTCTTGTGGCAAGATCTTTGAGGAGAAAAACTTGCCTGCAGTCATAGAAATCCCATCTAGTGCTTTTTATAATGTATTTGATTTAGCATTGCAGGTGGGGAGTCTGAACATATATCGGACTTTATCTGTTCGTTCACTACCAGTATGTCAAACTTAGCGGTGAGGAACTTCTCATGAATGCTCCTGGTAATGCCCTTTAGGCCATGTTTCTATGAGGGGTTGTTGCACTTCATGTCATGTACCTTTTCAAGGCAATCAGGGAGGCAAAGCGATAAGGCAAGCATCACTAGGACAAGGAGATGAGATAAATTGATCATAAAGATTCAACTATATGTAATCTATCCTATTTCATAACTTGCTTATTTACCAAATAGGTGTAAAAGCTTATATGGGGTAAAAAAAAAAACTACTAATCATGTAAAAACACATAATGGTTATCTAAAGTAAGGTAAGAGCTTGATACAAGTCATTAAAAAAGGGGAGCAGTTAGCTAAAGTGTTTCAAGTGGACGATATAAGTTTCAAAGAGAGAGAGTTATTACCCGTAAAAGAATTTCTTTTTCATTGATAATGGGATCTTAGATTTCAAAACTACAATAATCAAGCTTGACTCTATATTCTTGCCCCGTCCCACCAAAAAAATAAAAATAAAAATAAAAAAAAGAAAAATTGTATTTAACCTCGTGAAATTTCGACCTTTTTCATTTTGTCCTCCTTAATTTTGAAAATAGGCACATGCCCCTTTACGAGGGAGGTTTTCTGCAAAAAAATAAATTAAAAAAAATATATACTTTCAAGGAGGTCATGTGCCAAAAATTATGATTTTTTCAAAGTTTAGGGGGGTTAAGTGTCTTTTTCCAAAGTTGAGGGGGCAAAAATGGAAAAGGCCGAAAGTTGGGGGGGTTAAATGCTATTTTTCCAATAAAAAATAAAAAAGATCTTGTCATCGGGGCATTCAAGTCAAGGCCTAGGCTCATAACTCACAAGGCAATGCCTAGGAATCAACAAGACGACACAAAGGCGCTTACCGTACTCCTAAAATCAAGTTGAGTAGATGAGCCTTTTCTCGGGCACTTGGATACCTCATCATTTCCTAGGGAATGTCATAGTGAAGATCCAGATGATTATGTTTTATGATTTTATACGTCTTTCAAATTCTTCTTAGGAGAGTCTTGTAAACCACTTGAATAAGTGGGATAAGAGGGGTAAGAGTCTTTTGATAAACCACTTGTAAACGACTGAGGCTTTACTCGATATCTTGGTTGTCTTTCACATTTTCTTAAAGGCATACTTGCAGACCGGGTTTCATTGGATATCGACTGCAGTTTATTTTGAAATTTAACCAGCGGAAATAAATAATATATGCCAGTAAAATTGTTGATGTTATGTATTCAATCCTACATGAAATAAAGCCGATGGTAAGATTATGGGCGTTTCTGTCCATATATCTGCTTCCCCGGAGAGCTTAGAATATTCTGTTTGATGTAGATGTTCCAGGAGATGATGTCCATGAGTCTTCACTTGCATAATTGAATGTTGCTCAAATGATATTTGGTATTACGATACTCTAGAAGTGATTTTTTAAGGATAAAAAAGTTTGGTTGTTAGTGAGAGTCAGCCCTCCAGTTAAGATGATCTGATACCGGTTATTACAGTTATTTTGGGACAGTTGTGATCTTCATACCCAAGGCTGATGTCAATGTAGAGAAGATGAAACACATACAACTAAGTGGAATCTTCTACAAGTAGAGTGCTGTTGTACTTGAGGCTAAGCTATTTGTTTTCCGTTTGGAGTTCAGAATTTGGAATTGGATTGCTTGGGTAGCTCTAATTAAAGGTCTACGAGGTAGTCAAAGTCTCAATGGATTGATCCATTTTTACAATTGATTCCATTGATGGTGAAGATGGCAAAGGTGAAGGCGAAAACAACAAGCCACATAATCTTGCTTGATACAGGGTGTGAGAAGAGTAAGATGTATGCAGTCTTAACCCTATTTTCAAAGACAACAAGCCACATAACCTTGCCAAACACAGAGTGTGAGAAGAATATGGTGTATCCCGTCTTAACCCTACTGCCAATGTGATGGACCGATTATTTTCAGATAACCTCACGAGGTGTCGAACGTTTGACCCCATAGTTAGGGGGAAAGATTGCTTACCAATGAGTCAACTCTTCCTGACATAAATCGGGAAGACACATTCAACAAAAGTCAAGTACTGATTATATTTATGTTGAATAACTAGCTCTACAAGAAGGTTGTGCTGATGAAAATAGACCCAGGATACTCCCTTTCAAATGAATGACCTTCATCGGCTTATAATGTGAGGATCCACTAGCCTAGAGTGTTCTACATGCCAAACTAAGAACACAAAACGTGGGGGTTGTAGACTTTGATTGTCTGACCTCTATGATTTTCTTTGTCTTGTATCATGTTGTGGAACCAAACCCAGTACAAACGGACGATTGAAGGAGCACAAGGCTAATATTTTCTTAATAAATTGTACACTTCTTATCTAGTCCTGGTTCCTTTTTTTTTCCATGTGAAGGTCGTGCATATCATTTTGAAGTACAAGGATATGCACACAGAGCTAAAGGTGCTACCTTCTTCCAGTTCATATGAGAGGCTCATCAAATTCTGCATTGGTTCACGTGAGGTATGAATAAAGAAAAAGTGGGGCTTTGGAAGGGTGATATGGTACCTCTTCTTTTTGCATTTTTTTACTGTGAGTCTGCTCTGCTTTGGTGTGTGTTTTCTGATATTACATTTATCTCTCAGTTTCTCATTACTTGATTTTCTTTATCCAGGCACATCTAGCTTTGGATGTGGTTGATCAGATGTGTGAAGCTGGATTTTCCTTGTCAACAGATACACTTAATTCTATACTGCATGCATGCGAAGAAAGCAGTGAGTTTTGTTTGGTATGTTATGTTCCATTGAATATGCTAGGGTTCTGCAGTCCTTCATACTTTTTGGTTCTTCATGTTGCACGGGGGTATCCAGTGGAACTTCACTTTAATCTTATGTGTGTGTATTCACTAGTGCATGCTATTGCATCTTACTAATTGTACTTCTTTCTGTGCCTCTGTGGGTTCCAACTTGTTATAGGTTCGTCGGATATATTTGGCCGTCTCTTCTTGTAAATTGAAGCCAAATAGTGAAACTTTCAGAAGTATGATAAGCTTAAGCGTTAGAATGAAGGATGTAAGTGCTTCTCTACTGTACCACATGTGCTTGTTTGCTTCTTTGTCACTGTTACAGACGGCTGTCTTCGTTTGAGAAACTTCATCATCTTTGGTTTTCTTCCTAGAATATTGTAAATTTGCTGCTAACTTCTCATGATATGACAGTATGTTGGAGCATATGACATGCTGATGGGGTTGGAGAAAGTCAACGTAACGCCTATGCCAAGTATGTACAATGCTATAATGGGTGGCTACTTCAGAGAGGTGATCCACCGAACGTAACCTAATTCCTTTATCTGCGTAGTGATCTATAATAACAAAATCAAATGAAAGCATGATCTCCAAATGAAAAAAAAAAAAAAAAAAAGAAAAGAAAAAGAAAAACATAACTTTCATCAGTTGTCTTTAGTGAAATAGGGTTTGTGGTTACTTCAAAAGTTAATCCACTATTTGATTTTATTTTACTTCCATATAATATACCTTTTGCATATATGCAAAAAATTATGAAGCCCTAATCCCTTCATAAGAAGTCGCTAAGTGGCTTCTACCTTTAAATCAATTTTACATCTGCTGTGTTGATTGCTTCCATGTATTTTCTCCTATGTTTTCGAGCGAATAAGGTGTTAATAGGTATTCCCATAAAAAAGACTTTAAAATGCATTAGCACAAAGTTATGTAGTTGACTTCGATAGTAAATCATTTGTCTCAAGTCATTACTTCTGTTCCCATCTTTTCATCGCTATCTTTAATGTCATTGCAGGGAAATCTTGTTGGTGGTTACCGTGTCCTCGAAGAAATGGAGAAAGCAGGTGTAAAGCCAGATTATCAAACTTACAGCTACCTTATTAACAATTGCAAACGTGAGAAAGATATTATTAAGGTCAGCGTGATTGTTGCTTCAGCCGTCTCCTTGTTTTGAAAAATTTATTGCAGGACAAATAAAAGCTAGAATTATTGTCTCCGACAGAAAAGGGCTAATGAAGGCTACCTGGCCAGAAATCCATTCGATGCAACATTGCGATATTCTCAGTAAAATAAGTGTCGTGAACTCTGTTTTGACTTAGAAGTGGTAATGCTAGTTAGGAACACACTTTGCACTTGACTTGGCAAAACCAAAATGGTATCTTAGATAATACTATTATAGTATGAGTTAAGTTCCTGGATAACTGCCACATCCCACATTATATAGTTTTTCATAGAAGCATATTTTCTACTCCAACACAAGGAGCAAGTCTTCACTCCAAGGCAATGTGCAACTCTCCCCTCGTACACATGAGCCAGTGAAAGACTATTCTATCTAGTTGAAAGGATCTTGTGGCTTTATCTTGTTGAGAATCCAACATAAAAAATTCAATTTCATATTAAAAGCCATATTATAATATCATGTGGATGCCCCTCATGGGGTTTAAATGTGAACGGTGCACTGATCCACTCTATACCAAGTGTCAATCAAACATAAAGAAGTTATATGATTCAAACGCATGACCTCTTGTCATGCCACCTACTTTGATGCCATGTGGAAATTACCAGTGCTACCTTAACCTTAGGTTGATATTAGAAGGCTCACAATATTATTAGTATCTTAAGATCTCTTACACTTCTTTATGTTATCGTAGCCTCCTGGAAATAGGTAGTTCTCACATATTTCTCTGTTTACTCACCTCTGCTTAACTGACCGGAGGGTTTAGATTTAGACTTTATCTGAGAGACTAACAGTTTGCAATAATGTTAAATGTTGTGCTGCCTCTGATGGCGTTGAAGGAATTTGTAGTTCTGGTATTGTAGCACAGATGAAACACCCTAGACAACTTGTAAATTTTGTTATGCAAGTATTGTTCTAAGAAATATTAGCCAAAGGAGGTCAAGCTACCTTCTAATGCTCATTCGGCAAGTTGTGCTCTATACGGATGACTAGACAATGATGCAGATGGTGCTGTTGGTGCTCATGTAGGTGCTCATGGCAAGTCGTGTTCTTATATATAAACATATTTGATCTAATATATGCATGTTGCAAGGTAAATATGATAAAAAGAAATTGGGGGACTATTGGAGATAAATGCTTAAAGTTATAGATTTATCAGTGTACAATTATTTGTCATTTAAAAAATATGAGGCACGGAGATCTCCTAGTGCCTAGGTGCTCCTCGGATATTCTGAAACCATCCAATGGCTAGGTGGGGCCTAAATGAGTGCCCAGACTTATTTAGTACCCTGAATTGAATTTCTAAAATACTAGAATACTAATCTGTGTGCTGCACAGTAAAAATCTTAATAGATAGAAATATGATTAGATTAATTTAAATTTAATTATATCCATGTCATATAGAAGGGTTTAATTTTTTTAATCATGTTATGCAATAATTTGATGATTTTTCAAAACATTTCAACATTTCTAGGTGAATTGATCTAAGTCTAAGTTTTATATTATTATTTTTATACATTGCTTACATTATAATACTCAAAACATAAGTAATTGTTAACTATTAATTTTTTATAAAATAATTGTTTAAGAGATCTTATGTTTTTGTTATAAATGTTAATTATTTCGTTAAAATTCTCATAGGGTACTACATTAGAGATTTATTTACAAGGAGATATCACCAAGAAACTTTATTCCCATAAGGGATCACTTTTACCAAAAAAAAAAAACCTTTCCTAATTTTCCCATTTTCTTTGTTTTCCTACTATTTTTTTTATTTCGCTAATCGACGACGATCATCGATCATCATTATCTCCATCATCGACCATCATCAACTCCATCATCAATCATCATCATCTCCATCATCGATTATTATCTCTATCATCGATCATCATCTCAATCATCTCCATCGTCAATCATCTCCAACATCCATCATCAATTTGATCTAATTGCACGATGGCTATGTGTTTGATCGATCATCATCATCGATCAAGGTTCTAAAAATCGCTAGACAAACCTAAGCGAGCAGACCACCATCCAATGACAAGGCAGCTAGGTGGGGATGAATCGGATTTCTAGGCGGTTTGTCTAAGCGGTCACATATATATTAAGGTTGATATGTTTGTATGCAATACAGTTTGTGCACATTGTCATTCACACATACAGCACAAACGAGCAAAAAAGTTCCCATGAAACAACTCAATCGACCCAACTATATAAAGGAGATGAAATTCGATGCCTTTGACAATTGAAATGAATCGGGAAAGGCCCGTGGATTTAAGAATTCAATGGTTAAGTGTTGACCTAATCATTTTATTATCTTTATGATTTGATTTTCTTTCTTTACGTAAAAGTTCATTTTTAAGAAAAAATTTGATTTTTTTTAGACAAATCTAGGAAGGTCTAGGTGATCGACTAATCGTCCGGACTACCTAGATGAACCAATTAGGCCTTCCTAGGATGGCGGAGGCCCGATTTCGCCTAGTCGGCCGCCTAAATTGACTTTTAGAACATTGTCATCGATCACCATTGATCATCGATCACCATCATCATCATCGATCGTTGATCGTCACTTGGATTGTCTTCACCCATGATTTGATCATCCTTTTCTTTTGTATGGAAGATATGGTGAGAGAAACCGTGGCACATAATTGTCTGAACAACTCTGATCCAAATCATAAAGTAGTACGTCTTGCTTTATAAGTAGTACATCTTGTTCTTGAAACTAGTACGCCTTGTTTCTTAATCGTTGTAGATGTTTTTGCTTGACGTACTAGATTTTTTAAAGGTGTATTAGATATTCATCAATTTGTTTAGTTGTACTATTTTTTCAATTTGTATAGGAAAAATAGCATTTAATCCCCTGAATTTTCGAGCTTTTGCATTTTGTCCCCCTCAACTTTAGAAGTAGGCACTTAACCCATCTTAACTTTGAAAACACCTTGATTTTTGGCATATAATCTTGCAGAAAATATACATTTTTTTTATTTTTTTTTTTTTTTGCAGAAAACCCCTCTCGTAGGGGGCCAGGTACTTATTTCCAAAGTTGTGGGGGACAAAGTGCATAAGGTTGAAAGTTTAAGGGGGTTAAATGTATTTTTTCCATTTGCATAAGTGTACTATTTTTTGTTTAGGCATACTAGTTTTCAGTTTGACATACTAGTATTTTAAATACATACTAATTTCTATAACATGTGTTTTAGAGATCTTTTAGTTTTGCGTTATTTGTATAGGCGTACTAATTTTATCATTAGCGTATTAGTTTTTGAACTGACGTATTATATTTTTCATGCACGTATTGGATTTTTTTCATACGCGTACTAGTTTTTCAGAGGCGTATTAGATTTTTTTCATAGATGTTTTAGATTTCTTATGATATAGATTAGACGAAATTATGATATATCATAGTAAAACAATAGGCAATTTTTCTATTTTGTTTTAACATTTATTTTTAAAAATAATTAAGATATTGGTTTTTTTATAAAAGATGTAAAAAAAATTTAAAATTGTGATAGATAATAGGAGATTTTTTGTTGTTGTTGTTGTTTTTTTTTTTTTTTTTTTAAAAAATTCGATTTATACGAGATTTTTTTTGTTTTTTTTTTTCATTGTAGAGAGATTTATCAATAAGTTCTCAAAACCAATTTTATTTACCAATAAGTCATACCTGAGATTTTTATTACCAATAAGTCTCAATCAAAAAATCTTGTTATAATTTGCCATTTTTGAGTTTAGGAAACAAAAATTAATTGGTACATAAAAATGAAAACATTCTTGATTTTCATATCATTACAATAAAACCATAATACTTAACTTTTGGATAGCTGTCGATGTTATCTCTGTCACTGTCGCCACCATTTCCATCACTTTCACCAACACCATCGTCATTTGAGTTGATAGTGCACCCACCATTGGAGGCGAAGGTGCATCCATCGGGGTCAACATTGCGTCGTCGGAGTCGACAGTAGACCTATTGTCGGAGGCGACAATGTACCCGTTGTCGGAGTCGATAGTGCGTCCATCGGAGCCAACGATACATTGTCATCCTCATCAATTTCATCAAGCAGCGTGGATTTCGACATCAAACGATTTCAAGTACAAATGTGCATCCATCAAACTGGTATCTCCAATACTGTGTCCAAACAGTACATCCCGAGTAGTGCATCTCAAACTGACATCTCCAAGACAGTGCATCCGAACAGTGACGATGGGTGCAAAAGATTGGGCAATCATGCCTTCTTGGCCTTCGTCACTTACATGCATCTAAGCCGCTTATTGCATATAACAAATGATATACATCAAACAATTATAAAACATAAGAAATCATCCCCCCGCAAATATAGCCGTGGCTGAATCCCACCATATCAGATAACCGATTCGTCAAGCCTAGTTCAAGTTGGCAACCATGCCTTATTAGCCTTCATCACCGTCATCCAAGACAGTGCATCGGTGACATGGTGGATTTCGACCACCTTCATGAAACCATTTTTTTTCCATTTTTTATGCAGGCACCCTCATCATATGAGGCTATGTTTTAAGCATATTGATCCGTATTTGTAGTACTAGCCATAATATCTTGTTAGAATTTTGCTGTGTGGATGGCAATTACTAGCTATAATACCTTGTTAGAATGTTGATTTAATGCAAATTGACATTTGAAATCAAATGGAAAGGAGAAGATATGATTGAGATTCCGTAACAAATAAAAAGAAATGATTGAATTGTTTATTTTTTAGGAAAAATAGCATATAACCCTCTGAACTTTTGACCTTTTGCACATAACCCCCCTCAATTTTGAAAATAGACATATGTCTCCCTTCGAGGAGGATTTTCTGCGAAAAAAATGTATACTTTCAGGGGGTTCATGTGTCAAAAAATCAAGGTTTTTATTGGTAAATAAGTTACAAAGAAAAGATCTATTGGTATTATTTTTGTTTTTATTGATGACATCCCACGTACCGTATGGATTTTTTTTTTCTTTTTTTGCCATCTAAATCTATTTCATTATTTATGTTTAAGTATTATGAAAATACTTTTCAAAAAAATGAAAATATTTGAATCTTTTGCCATCTATTTCTATTTGATTATTTATGTTTAAAATTTGTGAATCAGTAAAAATATATAATTGTGCAGTTAAATTTTAAAAAATAACGAGAGTGCTCTGTCATGTCGCCATGGCGTTTGTGATTTTGTGTAATTATATATATAATGGATTAGTAGATCTCATTCCGATCCTAGATTATTTTCACAGCTGATTCTCAACAATAGATTTGTAGGGACATTTTGCTCAATATCAACATCAATGGAAGGCGTTCATATTAATCATTTTGTACAGCAAGAATAATCTAGTGGTAGCCTTTGTAAACTGGAATTTGTGTCTTCATCAATGTATCTGCACTGCAGCTTTGCGTCCCCACATTCCTCATATTCCCTTTTTGTTTCAATCTATAATCAGTCCTGATTGTAACTTTCCATCTCTTCTTATGCATGCTGAGCATTGCCGTTAGGTTTCTAATTTAGAGTCTCATTTTCTGTTGATATTTTTTGTTCTTCATTGCTTTGAAAAATCGCTGAAGTTCTGATGAGGGAATAAGGTTTGTCCTTATCTGCAAGCATTTTAACTTCATAGAAACCAGAATAGTATTTTTTCTGTATTCTCTTTTCCTTTCTTTTTTGTTTTTTACTTCTGATATTGTGAATCCTGCTGCTGTGATTTGTTTACAACATGTAGTTGCATCCTGCATAGCACAGATCTTCTTTGCTACTCATTCATTTAATTTGTGTGTTCTACAGTATTATGATAGAGTGAAGTCGTCAGGACTGACCATTACAAAGCATATTTTCATGGCACTGATAAACGCATATGCCAATTGTGGTAAACTTGAGAAAGCAAAAAAGGTACTCCTATCCAGCATTTAGTCTTGAAAAATCAACTTCTTCGAGCTAAAAGTATGGAGAATCATATTTTTATTTTTATTTTTATTTTTATTTTTTTAATACTGGGAGCTTGCCTTGGAGTATCCACCAGTCAAATTAATATCACGGTAGCATTGGATGAAGATCAGTGCATGTTTCAAGTTTGTAGTTGAGTCATAGTACTGCTACTGGGACCTTGCTGATTTATCACCCATATGCTTTCTTGTCTTATTCTCACTTCAGTATCGATATGCTGAGTTCGCTAGTGTTCAGTAGTTTGAGGGTTATAGAGCCTATTTCCCGGACTGGAATTCACCATCTTAAGAGTTCAATTGTCTTGCCTTTTTTTAGCCATTGCAACTGCCATGTGTTAGATTGCTGTCGTAATGTCCTGTAAAAGATGAATTGACAACTCTTTCATTTCTTGGATTTATCATGGTCAGGCAGATTTTGTCTAAGTGGAATAGGCCTTGTTTTTGTTAATTATATCCTGAAGGGATAAGAAATCTTATATGGAGTGATCTAATCTAATTTCTTTACATAAAGTATCATCTTGATAAAGTCCTAACAAGATATTCTGAGTTTCTGACGCTTTGATCTTTCTTTTGATTTATAGCAGAATGCGCTCACTATTATTCTCTGATGCTTCAGGTAATCTTTGATGATGGAGTACCCGTGAAAAACATTAATGAAATTAAAAGTGCCCTTCTGATGGCTCTTGCATCGAATGGTAGAATTTCTGATGCCCTTGAACTCTACGATAAAGTCAGAGAGAGTGGGTCAACTGTAGAGCCAAAGGCCTTGGTCTCTCTCGTGGTATGCTTATTTATCTTTGAACTTTTAGTATAGTACTAGTTGTATTCTAGTGCAATGTTGTTTGCCATACTGTGAGCTATAGGTACAAGTTCTTTGCATACTTTTAGTAGAGGACCATGATTTAGTATTAAGAATCTGAATTTAATGATTGAAGATACTAGTGGATTGGAAAAGATAATGCAGGTGACTAATGGAATATATGATCTCAAAATTTGTCGCATAGTCAGAGCATGATATTAGTTCCCTTTTTGTTTGATTAAGTTTTCCGAGCTTCACTTTCACTAATACTTATTTCTGGTGGGCCTCATTGTTGGATACTTGTCTCCCAGGAGCACATGGAATCTGCAGGACAGCTGCCTAGGTTACTTCAGATTCTTGATGAACTGACTGGTACTTTTTACTGGATAGATGGTTGCAGCAGAGTCATTTTGTATTGTGTCAGACACAAAGATTTAAGGTTTGTTTCAATGATGTGATTAGGTGATTGGCATCATATCAAATTCCTCTCAATTTTGGAGTATACTTCCTTTCAATTTTCTTTCTACTTCTAGATCTGCCGTTGATTTGCTGAAGAAACTAAAGGATGCGTTCAATGATGACGAACTCGCTGGCGAAGTTCTTTTTGACGAGGTCTATTTCTTATTTACTGTCTGCTTAAGGAGCTACTTTTTTGTTTGAAGACATTGGACAACCCCTGTCAATGAGATTTGCAAGACTAGAAACTGCAATTGATCTAAAGACCTTGGACAAGCCCTCTCAATAAGAATGGCCATTCTCATCTGAACTTGTTGGGTTGTGGGAATTTGATTTTCCTTTTCAATAATGTCATCAATACTATGTACTCTGCATCTGATTATATGTTCACTTATTCTCGTTTATATGCTTTTGGCTATCTATGGATTTCGATTTTGTAATTACCTGAATGTGGAATGTGTATGCAGGTCTTTTCTCAAATTGCGGAGATGGAGCCGTCAGATTTACAACTGGGCCTTGACTTGCTTCAGATGATAAAGAAAGAACTCAAAATTCGTCCTTCCAGGAAATGCCTAGATTTTTTACTTAGCGCTTGTGCTAGTGCGAAGGATGCAAAAAGTGCTCTTTTGATTTGGAAGGAATATGAAATGGCTGGCCTACCTCACAATCTTGTGACTTCCTTAAAGTTAGTCTTTCTTGCTATTCATATATCCTCTTTTATCTTCGTGGAAGATGAGAACTGATCTTGAATCTTTCGTCGTGGAGATGCTCTTGCAAATACAAGTTAATTGTGGTTGAGAAAGAGTTGAGTTGCATTAAGCTTAGGAACATGGATAAAACAAATGCTGAATGAGATGAGAAATAGAGCTCCATTCATCATGATCCGACCTGCAGAATGTTCTATTGATATATACGTTTAACTTTTTTCTTTTTGATAAAAATATCTACGTTAGTTATTAGTGTTCACGTGAAGTACTTTTTCAGTGGTTTCCAGAATCTTGGAACTTGTATATCATAGTTCTCATTGTATCAAACGGAAATCCTTGTTGATATAATTCCCAATTCTTGGTTGCTCAGTGTCCAGCTAACTTCCTTTACACACAAATCACAACAACCCGCCC